>JAJOOS010010503.1:0-51292 GCA_029582725.1 Solanum chiquidenum
GTGAGAATGTCCTTTCACATAGTCATACCATATTCATAACATAGTCTAGTTTAGAGTACAATTGAGGAAACCTTTCAAGAGACTCACTTTCACTAGATTATCATAAACCTTATTCATTCATTCATGTGTGTGTGTACATATGTGAGAAAATCTTTCACATAAATACCTTCATACAACACATATTCATACCTTGCTAATCATACACTTTGCATGCATAATAAGATGTAAGGGTGCATATAAGATTTAATCTTTCAATAGGCACCATAACACATCATATTCATAGATATACATGTAGAGTGTGTGTGTGTGTGTATTGGTCCTCTTAGTGACATAATAGCAACATCATTGATATTGAGTGCACTTCTCTTCAAGGGGATCACAACACATTCACAATGTCCCCAAATCATGAGCAATTCACATATAAAGCCCTTAGGGATTCTAGACCACACACCCACATTTCATCATAGGAGACAAGGACACATTCAACATTGAATAGGTACTCCTAGCATGTATATGATCACACATTCATATAGGGGTCATATAGGTAGGGGTCATTCCACAATAGTACTTAACATAATCAATCATGTAGACCACACCTTATCCCTAAAATTATCATTCACATTATACTCCTCATCATCAACACACTTTAAACATCATGCTAGCATTGAGGATTTCATACATAACCTTCATAGCACAACTTCATAAGTATATTCATCATAATCATCAATTAACTTCACATCTATTGCCTTCAAGGCCATGATCTCAACATGCATAGATAGACAACAAGTAAACACCGCCACCATAAGTGGGTCAAACCATACAACATCAATTCCCATACTATAGACTAGAAGTTAGGTCAACTTACCAATTATCCAAGCCATGATCACCATGGATCAATCCTCAACAATTCATAATCAATTGACATAGATGTAAATAGGAATCAACAATGTAATTCACTAACATAAACATAATCTAAGTACAAATCTATAAACCAAGGGATCAACCCATAACTTTGCCCACAAGGCCATAATTCTCAACTCATCAATATACCAACAATTCAACATGAATAAGTATAGATAATCATAGGAAACATCAATACAATCTAGTCTAAATATAATTACACCAATAGAGATCATATTCAAAAAGACCCACATCATATGCCATTTTTTGAGAATTTGGGGATCATGGGTTCCTCAAGAATTCCTTTAAAATCATCTTAAAAACCTTAATTCCACATCAATTCATTAATATAATGATTTAGAAAATCGTTTGACAAAGGACCCATGTTTTGATTCAAAATTGGGAATTTTGGTCTTTGAATAACTTTTGAAAATCTTTGATAGAACTCCCTGAGTGAGAGGTTATTCAAGAATCAAGAGTTACCATACCTTAATAATTGAATACCCATGAAATTGAAGAATAAATCAATTGAAAACCCATCTTTTAGCTTGAGCTTCATCAAGGTCTTCAATGGAGTTTTGAGAGAATCTATTTTTGAGAGGAAAGGGTCAATTTGAAGAATGGGGTCTAATTCTAGGTTTAGGGTTTTTTAACCAACTTAAAATACTCTAAAATAGGTATAATAACCTTTTATAATAATTCCCCAAAGTACCCAAACTACCCTTCACTTAGTTGGACCTTTTAAACAAGTCAAGCATGAGTTCTATTTTCGCAGATTTCGTCGAGGATCAAGTTCGCAACGCGGAGGTGTTCCCGCAAGTTTTCATAAATTAAATTCCGAGACATGTCCGCGACGCGGAGACACTCTTTGGCCCTTGGTAGAGCTAGTCCGCGACGCGGACATGCTTCCTCCATGCACAACTTGCAAGCTGCCTTGGCAGCTTGTTTGGCCAAGGGTTGGGGTCCTCCTCGGGGACCCTTAGGGTGGTCCTGAGGCGTCGTATTCAAACATTTTGACCCTAAAAATATTTATTAAGACACTAGGGTTACCTACACTCATTTTTTACTCCAAACAACACATAAAAACATGCACAACATACTAGAACACACCAACACGTAAAAGACTAGTTTCCAAACGTCTTGGTCGTCCCTTGACGTTTGACTTCCAAAATCTTTAAAACTGACTAAAAAGGCTATTCTTCATTATTTTAATAGGCAATTAATGCATAAAACCCATTTGAGGCTCTACTTTATCCTACTTCATTTTGAGGGGTGTTACACTAAAGGTTCAAGGGAGGAGGGCAAGCATGTCCCTCCTAGTGGCTCAAATTCCGATGCTCCCATAAAGAACCGCTTCTATGCTCTTAAATCCTGAGGTGACCAAGAGAGCTCTGTGGATGTTGTAACGGGTATGTTGCAAGTATTTTCCATTGATTTTTATGCATCGTTATATCCCGGGTCCACCTTGTCAATTGGTACACCTTTTGTGGCTATGAAATTTGAAATAATCCCCGAAGTATTATTAGAAACTTTTTCGGTGTCTACCCTGGTTGGTGACCCGTAGTGGCAAAAGAGTCTGTAGGAGTTGTCCTATTTCTATGTCTCATAAAGTCACTTTTGTTTATTTGATAGAATTAGACATGTTAGACATTGATGTCATTTTGAGTATGGATTGGTTGCATGCATGTTTTGCTTCCAATGATTGTAGAACCCAGGTGGTTAAGTTTCAATTTCCAAATGAGCCCACTTTAGAATGGAAGGGGGGAAATTCTATCCCTAGAGGCCCATTTGTTTCATGTCTAAAAGCTAGAAAAATAATCTCCAAGGGTTGCATTTATCATATTGTTAGGGTTGTGGATATTGAGTGCGAGACTCATTCTTTAGAGTTGGTCCCTGTGGTGAGTGAATTCTCAGAAGTCTTTCCCGATAACTTGCTTGGCATTCCTCCTGAATGGAAAATAGACTTTGGCATTGATCTCTTGCCGGATACTCAACATATATCCATTCCTCCCTATAGAATGGCTCCGGCCGAATTGAAAGAATTGAAGGAACAACTTAAGGATTCGATGGACAAAGGTTTTATTCAACCAAGCATATCTATCTCTCTGGGGTGCTCTAGTATTGTTTGTAAAGAAAAAGGATGGGTCCCTTAGGATGTGTATTTACTATTGCCAATTGAACAAGGTGACTATAAAGAATAAGTATTCTCTTCCTAGAATTGACGATTTGTTTGATCAACTTCAAGGGGCTAACTATTTCTCCACAATAGATCTTCGTTCGGGTTACCATTAACTAAGGGTAGGATGGGTTGACATTCCCAAGATGGCCTTTAGGACTCAGTACGATCACTAGGAATTTGTGGTTATGTCTTTTGGGTTAACTAATGCCCCGACGGCATTCATGGACCTAATGAATAGGGTGTTTAGGAAATATCTTGATTCGTTTGTGATCATTTTTATTGATGATATTTTGATCTATTCAAGAAGTGAGGGTGAAAATATGAATCATTTGAGGACTGTATTGTAAGTCCTTAAAGACCACCAATTGTATTCAAAGTTTAGCAAGTGTGAGTTTTGGCTAAGGTCTGTAGCCTTCCTTGGCCATATTGTTTCTAGAAGCTTTTTGGATTTGGCCAGTTATTATAGGAGATTTATTGATGATTTTTCCTCCATTGCTTCTCCGTTCACGACCTTGACTCTTCTAGGAGATTTGTGTGGTCGGAGGGTTGTGAGAAAAGTTTCCAAGAGTTGAAAGATAGACTTACATCCGCTCTGATGTTGACCTTACTGGAGGTTACCAATGGGTTTGTGGTATATTGTGACGCTTCTCGAGTGGGTTTCGGATGTGTCTTTATGCAACATGGTAAAGTGATTGCCTATGCTTCGAGGAACTCAAGATACATGAAATGAATTATCCAACTCATGATCTCGAATTAGCGGCGGTGGTGTTTGCCTTTAAAATATTGAGGCACTACCTATATGGGGTCCATGTATATGTTTTCACCGACCAGAAAAGTCTTCAATATGTTTTCAGCTAAAAAGACTTGAATCTCTGACAAAGAAGGTGGCTAGAAGTTTTGAAGGATTATGACATGAGTTTCCTTTACCACCCCAGAAAAGCTAATATAGTTGCGGATTCCCTAAGTAGATTTTCCATGGGTAGTGTGGCTCATGTAGAGGATGAGAAGAAGGAATTGGTTCGTGATGTGCATAGGTTGGCCCGATTAGGTGTCCAACTAGTGGATTCCACCAAGGGTGGAGTTATGGTCCATCATAGTTCTGAATCGTCCTTTGTGGTTGATGTGAAGTCTAAACAACACCTTGATCCTATATTAATGGAGTTAAAAGAATCGGTTCTCAACAAGGCCGTTTAGGCATTCTCCCAAGGGGGCGATGGGGTGCTTAGGTACCAAGGTAGATTATGTGTTCTGGATGTTGATGCCTTAAAAGAGAAAATTTTAGAAGAGGCTCATGTTTCGCGTTGTTCTATTCATCCGTGAGACACCAAGATGTACCGTGATCTACGGGAAGTCTATTGGTGGAATGGTATGAATAAGGATATAGCGGGTTTTGTGGACAAATGTCCGAATTGCCAACAAGTTAAGGCCTAACACCTAAAACTGGGAGGTTTTTCCCAATATATAGATATTCCCACTTGAAAGTGGGAGGATGTGAATATGGAATTTGTTGTGGGTTTTCTTCGTACTCGAAGGCAACTGGGTCATTGTTGATAGGATGACAAAATCAGCCCACTTTATTACCGTTAAGGTTTCTTATTCGGTGGAAGACTATGCCAAATTATACATAAAGGAAATAATGAAGTTGCATGGGGTTCCTTTGTCTATTATTTCAGATCGGGGTACTCAATTTACTTCACACTTTTGGAAGGCATTCCAAAATGGGCTTGGTACCAGTGTTAAGATTAGTACCATTTTCCACCCTCAAAGGGATGGGCAAGCGGAGCGCACAATTCAAACCATAGAGGACATGTTGAGGGAGTGTGTTATTGATTTCAAGGGTAATTGGGATGACCATCTACCATTGGTAGAGTTTGCCTACAATAATAGATACGACTCAAGTATTGCCATGGCTCCTTTTGTAGCATTGTATGGTAGGAGGTGTAGATCTCCAGTTGGTTGGTTTAAGGTAGGTGAATTTTCTCTGATTGGTCCCAAACTAGTTTATGAGGTCATTGAAAAAGTTTAACTCATTAGAGAGAGGATGAAAATGGCCCATAGTCAGCAAAAGTCATATACCAATGTTAAAAAGAGGGATCTAGAATTTGAAATTGGTGATTGGGTCTCCTTGAAAATCACACCTATGAAAGGTGTGATGAGGTTTGGTAAGAAGGAGAAGCTTAGTCCCCAGTATGTGGGCCCATATCAAATCTTGGAACGTGTTGGGAAAGTTGCATATGAACTAGACTTACCAAATGAGTTTGCTCCATTTCACGTGGTATTTCATGTTTCCATGCTTAAGAAGTGCATTGGTGATCCGGTATCCATTATTCCCTTAGAGGGTTTAGGGGTTGATGAGAGTCTAGCCTATGAAGAGGTTCTGGTAATGATTTTGGACTGGCAAGTGAAAAAGTTGAGAGACAAGAAAGTAGCTTCCATTAAGGTTCTATGGAGGAATCACTTAGTTGAGGGTGCTACATGGAAGGCCGAGGCATATATGAAGTCCCGCTATCCTCATATTTTTCCTTTTACTCCTATTCAAGCTTGAGGTAAGTAGTTCCTCTTGAGTTTTGATGTTTTGGGAGTCATGTGTGTTGTATGAGTTTTTCCATGATTTCCTTGTGTTGTGCATGTTCTTGATGAAAATTATGTTTAATGCAAATTGAGCTTTCTTGATTTGTATGTTCCTCATGTTGATTGTGCATTTTAGTATGATGATGCCAAATTTGATTTCATGAGGTAATTTGTTGACATGTTTTGTTATGCTTGTGGTAAAATGGCATATTGGATCTATGATGTTGTGTTGATCTTGCTTTTAGTTGGAGAGGGTAGTTCCTACTTTGAACATGATATATGTTGCATTTCATGCATATTGAGTTGGTAGAGGTAGTTCCTAATGTCTTGTGTTGCATTGACCATGTCTTGAGATGGAGTTGAAGTCTTCTCCCTTTTTATGATGCCTAAAGTGAATAGTGCATGTATAAGTTTTGAACATTTTGAGGTTTCATGCATGATGGGCTGTTAGTCTTGAGTTTCTAACTTAGTTTGGTGTCTAGATCATTATTCGAGGACGAATGTTCCCAAGGGGGAGATATGTAACACCCCAGAAATCTAATGACCTAAGCTAGAGCCTAACATGTAAACTAGTTGCCTTAATTGGGTTAAACGTAAAGATAAGAGTCGTAAAATAACCTCCCCTACTTAGTACTAAAGTCTTAGGACCTAAACTTAAAGGCATGACCCCCAAGTACCCTCCCCCCCAAGGGTCCTTGAGGAGGACCCAAGAGAAGGCCCAAAAAGCTGTCAAAAAAAAAAACAGCAGGACCTAAGGATGGGCACCCACACCCCATAGGTGGGGGTCGTGGGTTGAGGCTTGGCCTCCTCTGGTCCTCCCACTCTCTGAAGCAAATTACAGTTTACCAGCATGGGGCGTGACCTCACCCACGGTCCGTGGGTGGGAGTTTCGTGAGTCACACCTGTGAGACTGTCTTAGATTCGGCCAAGGGTAGATTAATTTAGGTAAGTTATAATTTAATTATTAAAGGGTGAGGACGGTTTATATTAGTTATTTATACCTATATAAGTAGTTATTAACTAGTAACAACCTCTTTAACACCTCATAACTCACAAGACATAAACTAGAAACTACCTCCCTTCTCCAAATATTCTCTCTAAGACTCCATTGAAGAGCAAATATAAGGTCAAGCTAGGGGTTCAAGAAACAACATTTATTCTCCAATTTCTTGTGTAAATCAACCTAAGGTATGTATGTTTTTCATCCTTGGGTAGCTATCACCCAAGTAGCCCCTTCAAACTATGTTTTAAGACTTCCAATTACCCCAGAAATCTAGGGTTTCAATCTATGTCAGGGATCTTTCTCCAAAAACGTTTTCAATTGTTTAATTATGGTTTATTATGATTGATTATGATTGGAATAATGGGATATTGTTGGATTTTTACGGAAATATCCCTTGGACCGATGATTCACCCATCTTTTTAAATTATGAACTAAGGGTGGCTTGATAGATCATGAAAGCTTGACAATTGATTATGTTTACATTGATTATGTTGTTGAATCATTATATACCTTTATCTAATGTGGTAATTCTAGAAGTTAGGGTTTGTCTTAATTCATAGCCTTGAAGGGCCGCTTGTTAGGGTTTGTTTATACATGTTGATGAAGATTGTAAATGAACTTATGATTCACTTAGATAGTGTTGAACCTATGTCTATTGTGTATGGGTGGTATTGATTCAAGATCCTTCTCCCTTATACCCTTACACATTATTATGCATGAAAGGTCTATGATTATGATATTATGGTTGTGTTGATCGAAAGGCTATTCCCATGAGACACTATGAATATGATGTGAAAGGTTTACTCACATATTGATGATTCTAAGGTTCAAAGGACATTCTCACCTAATGAATCTAGAGCTATTATGATACTATGTTGGAGTGAGTGCCAAGTGTATACTTCCATGAATTTGAACTTAAGTAAAAACTTAATATGACTTTTAAAGGGAAATATGCTTAGCACTGAGTGGATATGAAAATTAGATGGAAGCTTTCTCGTTAGAAAGTTCGGCTTCCCAATGTAAGTTATCTCATGAGATGGAAACCTTTTACGTTAGAAAGTCCGGGTTTCTAGTAGCAATCTATTTATCCCATAACTATGTGCCAACATAGGTCTTTAGGTAGTGGATCCACCTAAAAGCTAATTATGTTAGTTCTACCTTAGGCAAGTTGGACACCTCTTTTCGGTTTAGGGGTAAGACACCAGATTGCATGTAGCTCACATGGTCTATGTCAGTTAAGGCTATATTTTCCTATATGATAAGAATATGAATTATGACAAGAACATGGACTTTAGCTATGACTCATTAAGAGGTACTACTTAGTATGAGTGGGGGTTTGGGACTTCACTTATGCATTGCACAAGTAGACTTTAAGAGGGGTTATGGTGAGGTTCTCTTATGTTATGAAAACGTACTGATTATGTATGTAAGCTATGTATGAATGTTAAGGTTTACTTTACTTGTTTCAAGTTATGAATATGAATAACTCCTTACTTATGAATATTGGTTATGGATGAGGAAAAAGTAAGATATGTATGTTGTTGGTGACCTAAATGTGATACTTAGCATTTGGTAGGGTTATGGGATCTTACCTTTGCATTGCACTAGTATGGCTTTGTGTTTCTATATGTTAGTTTGACTTATGTTTCTTTATAAATGTGCATGATGGATTTTTTTGGATGGCTTCCATACCTAGTGCTTTATGTTCTAACCCATATTTCTACATTTACTATGAGTGTAGGTTCCGGTCGTTGAGACGTACTTCTCCTTTCAAGTGAAGCTTGGGTTGACTATTCCCTAAGCTTGGTTAGTCCTCATGGTTCGAGGACAAGATGTTATTCTTTTCTAGCTTCTATTGTACTTAATATTTTTGAGACTTTATTGATGTAAAGGACTTTGACCCTAAATATATTCTCTATTGTACTAGATGGTGATTGATGACACGGTCTAGACTCTTATATTCATTTTTTGAAAAAAGAAGTTGACTTCGATTGTAAAAGTTTTCAATTCCCTATAATTTCTATGACTTTATGTTTATGATTATGATAAGGGATTGTATGAGACCCCTTTGGGGTTAAATACGTTGTGTTACGTCTAGGGGGTACACCTAGGTCGTGACAGTTCAAATATGTTATTGTTCATCTTTATTCTATCTTGCATGCTCAGTACCTTTCAAGTACTGATGCATACTCTGTGCTACATCTTCTCGTTATGTAGGTTCAAGTCTTCAGTAGTTAGATCACGCATAGATCGATTCTCGATCTTCATTCCAGATGCATCAGTGGTGAGTCCTCATTCTTCGAGGACAGTTGACATGTTATCTTTTCATTTTAGTCTTAGTTTTAGTTTTTTCTAGATTTAGTTGGGGCATGTGCCAGCACTTCTAGTCAGTTTAGAGGTGTAGTTTAGACATAGTTAGATTAAGCTATAGTGCTAGAGTTTGACTTTTCATTTGTATTCAAACTCTCAATTTTCATACATTCAGATTTAGTATATGGGTATTCCCCATTATTTCAGATTATTTATATGATTTAGTTTACACACAATATTTATTAATTAAGTTTGCTTTAGTATGATTCTGATATGCCAGTAGGATTAGCTTGGGGTCATTCATGATCCTAGGTCCCGTGTGCGCGTCCAGTGGGTAGCCTTGAGGCTTGACAAACTTAATATCAGAGCCTTAGGTTTAAGAGTCCTAGGATGTATGAAAAGCCGCACTAAGTAGAGTCCTTTTCATGGGTGTGAAGTGCACCACATCTAATGAGAAGGAGGTTGCAAAGTCTTTTAGGAAAACTTCAATTTCTTTGTTACTCTTATCGTGTGTAAGGTATGATATAATTCCTCGTGTTAATCCTTCGTTATGCGCGTTCATATCATGCCTCCTCATGGAGCTTATGTAAGGAATGCAAATGCAACTCCTCAAGTCCCAGATTAGGAAGTTTCGAATGCTGAATTTCGGAACACTATCTAGTTGTTAGCTCATAGTGTGACCAACCAGAACAACCAGAAGGTTTCAGTTCCGGCAAATGCTAATGTTGGGTCAACTGCAGCTAGAGTTCGAGATTTTATTAGGATGAATCTGCCTGAGTTCTTAGGATCACAGATTAGTAAGGATCCCCAAATCTTCACTGATGAGGTCAAGAAGATCATTGGAGTGATGCAGGTAACTGGAATGATCGGGTTGAGTTGGTATGTTAGCAGATTAAGGATGTAGTTCATATATGGTATACTCAGTGGAAAGACAACAGGGGTACAAATGTAGCTACTATCACTTTGAATGCTTTAGTGAGACCTTTCTGGACAGGTTCTTCCCAAGAGAGTTGAGGGAGGCAAAAGATCAGGAGTTTATGAATTTGAGGCAAGGTTGTATGACAGTCCAAGAGTATGGACTCAAGTTCATCCAACTCTCCAGGTATGCTCTTCCCATGGTTGTTGATTCCAAGGCTCAAATGAACAAGTTCATGTATGGGGTGATCGATCTAGTGAAAACAAAGTGTAGGAATGTTATGTTGCTTGAAGATGTGAACATTTCTAGGCTCATAACTAATTCTCAGCAGGTTGAGGGTGATAAGCTTAGGGAGCACGCCAAGAGGAGTATGAAGGCTAGGATAGGAAACTATGACTAATCTTAATAGAAATCGGGTGATGGAAATCGTTCGCAGTTTCAACATAAGTTTACCATTCCAGCACCTTCATCAGGTAGTGTTGCATCCTCTAAGTTCCACAATGATTAGAAAGGTAGTGCATCAGGCTCTAAGTCTCAGGGGAGTGTTTCAGGCATTAAAACCTACACAACTTGTCCAAAGTGTGGTAAGAACCATACGGGCGAGTGTCTTGTAGGAAAGGAAGGATGCTTTGGGTGTGGTTAGTCTGGTTAGAGGTTGAAAGATTATCCTTCTAAACAGGGTCAAGGAGGTAACAATGGTAGAGCTCAGTCCACAACTTCAGCAGCACCAGCAGGTCATCTGACTCAGTAGGGTTCCTCATATAGTACAGGTGGCGGTTAGCACCAAAACAGGTTGTATGCTCTCCAGGCTCGCCAGGATAAGAAAGATTCTCCTGATGTAGTCACTGGTACGTTACGAGTATTTGACTTAGATGTTTATGCATTATTAGATATAGGGGCTACTCTTTCCTTTGTAACTTCTTATATACCACTCAACTTCAGTGTTAGTCAAGAAACTCTCTCAGAACCCTTCTCAGTCTCTACTCCAGTCAGTGACCCAGTCATAGTTAGATGGGTATACATAAATTACCCTGTCACAATCTCTCAGAAACTCACCTCAGCAAATCTTGTATAGTTAGAAATGGTAGACTTTGATGTCATTCTAGGTATGGATTGGTTACATTCCTATTATGCCTCAGTCGATTGTAGAACTAGGATTGTTCGTTTTCAGTTTCCAGATGAACCAATATTCGAATTGAAGGGTAGTAGCTTAGCACCTATGGGTCGATTTATTTCTTACCTTATGGCCAGAAAGATGATCTTTAAGGGATATATCAATCATCTAGTTCGGGTTAAGGATTCATGCTCTAAAAACCCCACTCTTGAGTCAGTTCCATTAGGTAATGAGTTCCAGAAGTGTTTCAAGCAGATCTTCCTGGAGTTTCTCGCGAAAAGGAAATCAACTTTGGAATGATCTCCTTCAGGATACCCAGCCTATTTCTATTCCTCCTTACGAAATGGCTCCAGCTGAGCTTAAGGAATTGAAAGAGCAATTGAAAGACCTTCTAGATAAGGGCTTTATAAGACCTAGTATTTCCCCATTGGGTGCACCAGTGTTGTTCGTGAAGAAGAAAGACAGTTCTCTCAAAATGTGCATTGACTATAAGCAGTTTAATAAGGTCACAATCAAGAATATGTACCCCATCCCTAGGATTGGTGACTTGTTTGACCAACTTCAGGGTGCTAGTCATTTCTCAAAAAATAGACCTCCGATTCGGTTATCATCATCTTAGAGTCAGAGATAGTGACATTCCAAAAATAGCCTTCAGAACTCGGTATGGTCATTATGAATTTGTAGTTATGTCATTTGGACTAACCAATGGTCCCGCAACTTTCATGGATTTGATGAACAGAGTGTTCAAGCACTATTTGGACTTGTTCGTTATTGTCTTTATTGATGATACCTTCATTTACACTACAAATAGGGAAGAACATGCGATTCATTTGAGGGTTGTTTTGCAAATTCTCAAAGATCGTCAATTATTCGCTAATTTTAGAAAATATGAGTTTTGGTTGCAATCTGTCACTTTTCTTGGGCATATTATGTCTAGTGAAGGGATCCGAGTGGATTCTTAGAAAGTAGAATCAGTGAAACAATGGCCTAGGACCACCTCTCCTTCAGAGATCATAAATTTCTTGGGTTTGGTAGGTTATTACAGAAAGTTCGTGGAAGGATTTTCATCCATAGCCTCTCCTTGACTAAATTGACTTAGAAAAAGGTTAAGTTTCAGTGGTTAGATGATTGTAAGAAAACCTTCGCAGAATTGAAAACTAGACTGACTACAACTCCAATTTTGACTCTACCAGAGGGTTCAGATGGCTATGTTATCTATTGTGATGCATCCACAGTCGACCTAGGTTCTGTGTTTATGCAGCGAGGTAAGGTTATTGCATATGCTCTAGACAGCTTAAGGTACAAGAGAAGAATTATCCGACTCATGACCTCAAGCTAGAAGCAGTGGTGTTTGCACTTAAGATTTGGAGATATTACATGTATGGTGTTCAAGTAGATGTGTTCACAGACCATAAGAGCCTTCAGTATGTGTTCACCTAGAAAAAGTTGAATTTTTGCCAGGGGAGATGACTTGAGTTCCTCTATGATTATTATATGAGTGTGCATTACCGTCCTGGTAAGGCCAATGTAGTAGCAGATGCATTTATCAGACTATTGATGGGTAGTGTGGCACATGTAGAGGAAGAAGGAAAGGAACTATCAAAGGATGTTCACAGTCTTTCTCGCTTAAGAGTTCATCTTATGAGAATATCAGATAGTGGTGTAACAATTCAGAATGGGTCAGAATCTTCATTTGTAGTTGAGGTTAAGGAAAAGCAAGACATTGATCCGATATTGCTTCAACTAATGGGTGCAGTCCATCAATAGAGAGTTGAGGTTTTTTCCCGGGGGAGATGGGGTGCTTCACTATCAGGGTAAATTATGTGTTCCTAAGGTGGGTGAGTTGAGACAGTAGATTCTTGTAGAAGTCCATAACTCCTGATATTTTATTGAACCAGGCGCCACTAAGATATACCAGGATCTGCGGGAAGTCCTTTGGTGGAATGATATGAAAAGGGATATAGCGGATTTTCTGGATAAGTGCCCTAATTGCCAGCAAGAGAAGGTAGAACATCAGAAACCAGGAGGTATGACTCAAGAGATCAACATTCCTACTTGGAAGTGGGAAGTTATCAACATGGACTTCATTACAGGTTTACCTCGTATTCGCAGACAATATGACTCCATTTGGGTGATTGTTGATAGAGTTACTAAGTCTGTGCACTTTTTGGCAGTTAAGACTATAAATTCAGAGAAGGACTATGCCAAGCTTTACATTAATGAGATAGTTAGGTTGCATGGGGTTCCTTTGTCTATCATCTCAGATAGAGGTCCTCAATTTACCTCTTATTTCTAGAAGTAGTCTCATAAAGGTCTTGGTACTCAGGTTAATCTTAGCACAATATTTCATCCCCAGACAGATGGGCAGGCAGACCGTACCATTCAGACCTTAGAGGAAATTTTGAGAGCTTGTGTGATCGATTCAAGGGTAGTTGGGATGATCACCTTCCTGTTATAGAGTTCGCCTATATTAATAGTTGTCATTGTAGCATTCAGATGGCCCCTTTTGAGGAACTGCATGGGCGTAGATTTAGATCTCTAGTTGGTTCGTTTGAAGTAGGTGAAAAAGTCTTGATAGGTCCAAATTTAGTTCATGATGCTATGGAGAAAGTGCATGTCATTAGAGATAGACTTAAGACAGCCCAGAGTCGCCAAAAATCCTATGCAGATGTAAGGAGAAGGGAACTTGAGTTCCAAGATGATAATTGGGTTTTCCTTAAAGTATCACCAATGAAGGGGGTGATGAGATTTGGCAACAAAGGGAAGCTCAACCCTAGATATGTAGGGCCTTACAAGATCTTGAAAAATGTTGGTAAAGTGGCTTATGAATTAGAGTTACCAACAAAACTAGCAGCAGTGCATCCGGTTTTTCAGATTTCGTTGTTGAAAAGGTGTGTGGATGATCCAACATCTATTGTGCCTTTAGAAAGTGTTGTTGTGAAGGATAGTCTCACTTATGAAGAGGTACCAGTTGAAATCCTTGATCATCAGGTTTGATGGTTAAGAAACAAAGAAGTCACTTCAGTTAAGGTTTTGTGGAGGAGTCAGTCCGTAGAGGGAGCCACCTAAGAAGCAGAAGCAACCATGAAGGCCAAGTATCCTCATCTCTTTCCTTCCGATTCCATTCCAGCTTGAGGTAATAGTTCCTCCTAAGTTTTCAGTCATTCATGCGCAGTTTCAGTCGTAGTATCATGTTCGTTCAGTTTGTACTTGCACTTTCAGCGTATTTGCATGTACTTAAAACTTAGTCTAGTCAAAAATTTGTTTCCAGTGTTTAGTGGTAGGGTTTGCAGCTCTTTCCCTCATTAATCAGATTGTTTAGTCTTCATTCCAGGATGAATGTTCCCAAGGGGGAGATAATGTAACACCCTATATCCGAAACAGACCTAAATGCAGATTTTTCAGAAGTTGCAGGTGTGACCCACGGTTGTTGGTCCGTGGTTCGCGACTGCAACCCATCCCCAGAACCCCTAGGAAATCTTTCTAAGTCCTGACCGATGCCACGACCTACATACCATAGGTCAGACCATGCTCCGTGGTCCAGGGCCGTAGGTCGAACCCCAAAACTTAGCTCTCTGAAGACGATAGATTGCTGAACAGTATGAACCGTTAGTCGATTTAAGATTCATTGGTCCTACCCGTCGGTGATCTCGATAGTATTTAAGTAGGGGGTATTTTCCTTATGCATTGGACCCCTAAACTACGTAGTTTTGGTCAGTTTTTGAGTTGAAGAAAGTCTTTGAGTTCAATTATGAATTCTTTGAGAGTAACTATTGATTGAGCTAAGTTTTGATGAAGTAAGTATAAGAATGACAAGAGTCGGATACATGAGTTCCATATTGTTATGTAGACCCTCGAGTGGAATCGTTCATGCCCATAAATTTCGTATGAACTTCATAAATTGAGTACCTTTGAGAGGAGTAGTGTATTCAAGTTCTAAGTCTTGCGTATTGAGTTCTTAACCCTTTTGAGATTATATTCCTAATCATGAAGCTATTACATGTTACCCATGAAGTCCTTAAGTTGAGTAGCTCATGCCCATAATTTCGCATGAACCATATGATTCGATAAATCATGAGATAAAGAGTATCATTGAGTCCTTGAGTGGAGTTGTTCATGCCCATAATTCCGCATGAACCTTACGAGTTAAGCATTCTTGAAACACGTACTATCATTGAAGTTCTTAAGTTCTGAGTTGTTGAGTTCCGAGCATTGAGTTCTTTGTATGGTTATTGAAAACCTTGAATTGAGTCGTTCACGTCCATCATTCGGCATGAACCCTATTTTGAGAAGTCTTTTACAACTTTTTCTAAACTTGTTTTAAGACTTGAGCACTTGAGTTGAGAAAGAGTTGAGTCGAGCTCATTTTCCTTCAAATGATATATGGGAACTAAATATTCCTATAAGTAAATGTTTTCACATTTAAAAGAAAAGGAAACTGAGATTTCCAAAAGAGTTTTGAGCAGTTGAGTAACATCCCTTTTTGAGAAAGATTTTCAGTAATAATCTCAAACCACAGGAAGAGTTATGTTTTTAAACATATGAGCTGAGTATATTTTAGAAGTAGTATTGAGCACCGATATGGGGATGAGTTTAGATAACTCAAGTCTCCATAAACCATGTAGCCGACGTTGGTAGAAAGGGTCATACTTTTTAGATGATTCCTTAATGGTTTTTATCATAGACTAGTGGATCCACTTAGTTGAGAGGTCTTATATCGTTGCAAAGTATAGGACAATTCTGGTAGCGTGGGTGAGACGCTTTATCATCACATAGCTCATAGTGATGGTTGTTGGTTAGAGAAACTCCCACAGAGTTATATTATATTTTATTATTTACGAATTGAGTTGTTATTGTATTCTTCAATACATTGAGGTGTGTTCTAATGTTTTAAAAGTTTTCCATATATTGCATCTTTTATTGTTGCTTATTATTGTGTATCTTGAATTGAGTAACTTGAGTTCAATTGTGCTTCATTGATTTGAGTATCTTATTGTTGAGTTGAGAACCTTATTACTGAGTTGAGTATCTTATCTGTGAGTACTTCTGAGTTGAGTAAGTTTGAGTAGTTTTGATTATCCTTGAGTATTCCTTGAGTTGAGTAAGTTTGAAAAGAGGTAAGTATGTTTTTTTGCTACTAGTTCAAGCTTATGTTTATGCTTTAGATTTCCCCTTACATGCTTGTACATTCCAGGTACTGAGCCATTTGGCCTGCATCGTTTTATGTTGCAGATACAGGTATTCGGAATCATCAACAAGAGCTTCATTGATACCACATGGAGTTTGAGTTAGCTATGGCGAGACTCCTTTCTTCTAGAGGATTTCATTTACCTTTTGGTTATATCAATTGTTAGGATGTCGTGGGTTTTGTCCCGACTTTCATCTTTGTCACTTAGAGGCTTCATAGATAAACAGTAGAGTTTCAGAAGTCTGTTCATTTATTTTGTTAAATGTTTTAAAGACATAAGTTGCCTATTTTGTGGCAAGTTGAATATATTATTTTTTATTCAGAGTTTTTCATTTGAGTTAAAGCTTTGTATTTGAGTTTTATGAATTTTTATTCAATTTTTAAGCTTTGTATGCTTGAGTTAGTCTTCCACTTGTAGTCAGCTAGGATGAGGGTTCACTTGGGGACCAGCAATGGTTCTCGAGTGTTGGCCACCTCCAGGATGTAGGCTCAAGTCGTGAGAAGATGACATATATGAGTCATACTCCTCGTGGATCTAAGAAGCCACCAGAAAGAAGCACAGTGACTACTTTCCTTGTCCCGAATGCTTCTCAAATCAGTCCTTTTCAGCATGATTTTTTTTGGCGGCATATATGAGTCATAACCCCCGCTGGCATCAGAACCTTTTTGATTCTCTATCAGAATCGTAGAAGCTCTACTACCATGTGAGAAATATAGAGGAAAATATTATTGAATTTTGTATCTACATTATTATATTAAGGCCCTATTTATAGATACTATACTAGACTCTCTTTCCAACTAGGACATTATTTTACATTACAATCATTTTACAAGTAGATTGTATATACTATTGTTGTTCCTATCCCTATTCTAACAAATACAAATCAGAGTTGGTTCTTTTAATATTTGTGAGTAATTTGAAGTGGATAAAAAAGTGAAACCAACTCTTTGGTGTTTTTCAAATTCCTAAAAGTTGAACTCCAGATTTTATGGTCAAACGTTTTTTAAGGGAGTTCGACTGCAAAAATAAGTATGGCCAAACACGCCCTATATGTTGAGTCCCCTTATTTATTTATTTTTTACTTGTGTCTAATTTTTTATCTTTTAGTACCGTCAATACAATTTCTAACTCCACCACGAGCAGTCCACTGTGGATGGTATCCTGAGATGATAACATAAAGATGCAGCTATAACTGGCTAAGAAGTTTAATTTATACACATGTCATTGTAGGTAAGTTAAATTCTTCAAAAATAAGAAAAGTTAATTTTGATAGAGCAGTATAGTCATTGTGACATTATGTCATATAGCTGGTGATAGTATATATACCGGAGAATTTCCTTACGATGCTCAGCTGGTAAAACATTATTAAGATGCCCCGTTATATACAGACACATAACTTGAATTTTGAGGGGGGATAATATCTTTAGCAGTTCCAATTTGTTATGAGAATTACATCTCCAAATGAAAAAACTTACGAGAGGTGGAAGAAAAAAGAGAGGACCGGCATTTTCAGCAGGCCAATGGCCATCAATAGCCTGTAAAGCTGAGAAGAAATTAACAGATCTGAGCAAAGCAATTGTCACAATTTCTTCACCTTCTTCTAACTTTACTGCTCTGATTCTCTGTTTGAAATTCTTTTCTCTGAGAAACAACACACATATTGTGTTGAGACACAGGGATTTGAGCAACTAAATATTATTTTCGAATAATGGTAGGATGAACCTTTTCTCAAATAAAAAATGACATAAATAAATTAATCTTTTTACATATCATAATCCAACATTTACTCAAAGTTTGATAGCATATTTAAGTTTGTTCTTTCCTTTTTTTATTAGAATAAAAATATTTTATGAAAGAAATTACAAACTAATAATATTTTATAAGTAGCCAATAAAACTAATTCCCTAAACATTTTAAAATGGTGTGAACCAACAAATGAATCTAGATGACTTAACCAATTGACTTATTTCAATTTGTCTAATATTTATCAAGTTTTAATTTATCATAATTTGATTAATTGCCAAACAGAACTAAAACTAAATCTATTTTTTTAATAAAAGAAACCTCATGGATCAATTTGGAGACATATATAGTTATTTCAAAAGATTAGTCAAACATATAGACGTACTAAACTTGACCTGATGGTTGAGTTAGTTAATGAGAAAATAACTAACTCGTGCATTAAAACAAATTGCACTAATCATATTTTTGTGAACTAATTTTATAATCTTAATCTTCAAGAAGATCAAATAGAAAAAGAAGAAGAACTTGCAGTCTCCAAAGCAGATCGCTACTGGGCTTGACTTTATAGTGATTGATCAAAAATTGTTGATGAGCCTCTTCAATTGCTGCTCGTTCTTCTGTCGTTCCACCATTTGGGTCAAAATCCCATGTTTGTCGCCCAACGTAGTTGTTTGTGCTGTATAAATATGGCACATCTTGCCCTTTAACAATATTCAATTTCCACATTCTTGATTTCTTCTTTTAATTACGAGGTTTACAATTAAGTGATATCAATTAAATCTAAAACATAATATAGATGTGAGTTTAAATTATTCAAAGTGGAGACCACAGAGCTACAATAGGTGAATGATGATTACTTGGATATTCTCGTAAAAAATATATGTATTTATTCCGCTTTAATTTATGTAAAATTTTATCTTTATTAGTTCGTTCCGATAGAATGATATATTTATACATTAACTAATAATTTAACTTCAAACTCTCAATTTAACCTTTAAAGGCTTGTTATTTAATAGTATAACATGACTCATATGCAAGGTGTATGCAGATCTATTTGTGAGATAATTTACACCAACATATATATATATATATATTTTAAAAGTTTTAAACCATAAATTTTAAAAGTTTTAAACCATAAATTTTAAAAGTTTTAAACCATAAATTTTAAAAGTTTTTTTTATTTCTTAAACTCCACACACAGTCGAACACTTTTATATAAGTTATTGTGATAAGGCATACTACCCCCTTGAACTATACCAAAAATCTCAATGGCATACCTAACATAACTAGGGTCTTATTCCCCCCCCCCCCCCAAACTACTTAAAAATAAAATAAATACACCTTAAATGCTAACATGGAACAAAGAGTGAGCACACCCCCTAAAATCCTCGCTAACACATGAGTGTGAAAACATACATTGGTCCCCATCACAAAGTGTTTTGTTTAATTATTTTTCACAATCATATGCTGATATTTGAGTATATACATTATGGTTTGGATAAAAGATTTATTTGGTCCTGATAAATTTGTTTAGTCTTTAAGTTCTTTATACAATTTTGTCTTCTACAAATAATGGTGACATATGTTGTCACACTGAGTGGTACGGACATTTTTATTGTTTCTTTGTTCCTATTTCAAACATCGTTGAATAGGAATAAACTCGAATTACTCCAAGTGGGAGTCCGTAAAGTCAAGCAAAGGGACAATGTAGAAGAGCATTTCACCATAGGACATGTTTTTGAGGGCGAGAAATCATATGAATTGGTGTTCCATGGGTGACACAAAATCAGTTAAGGAATTAAAAGGCAATTCGAAGAAAAAGTGAAAAGGATTTTAAAGAGTTTAAGTCATTGAAGATGTCTCCTAATATTTCAACGTGTGATTTTATTCACCTTTTTTTAATTAAAATGGGCTGAACTGACTGATTATGAGAAAATTTAGGATTGAAAAGTCTTAGCTTAATTAACAGACGCTCTCCGTGAACTTTGCAGTAGTAGATTGACTGATGTTTATCATGAGATTTGGTCTAGTCAGCATTTTAGGATGTATATTTTTTGTCTTGAATATTTATGTAGGGATTTTAGTCATTAAATGACTTGTTAACTTGTTATTGCTTATTTGCTTTCTAATATATAAATTATGTAGTTTATTTTTTTCTCAATATATGTTATTAGACTTAAAAATCCATGTTATGAAAGTCTTCAATGTATTAGTATACATATTAAGAAATTAGTTTCAAAACTTGGTTGAATTTTTAATTCGCAGATTATGATTGGATGCTTATGAATTATTTTTATCTTATAGTTAGTATGAAAATTCGTGAGAGCTAAATTGCTTGAATGTATATGTCACATGCATAAATGATTAAAAATTATTGTCCTATTATATCTTAAAACACACATGACATCAAAAAGTATCATTGTTGACTTAAACAAAGGTAAAAAATTGAACGGTGACAATTACGACATACTAAGTCGTAAATATTATATGTTCTGAAAGAGAAAAATGTTCTCAAAGTTATAAATTATGTTTTGAATCAACCAGAAGAGGGTAACACTACACAACACATAAGTGATCTTGAACCTTATAAACCCTAGAGAAAGGTTAATTCCACTACACATGGAATAACATATAGTTCTGTGGTTGATGACCTTATACAAGAATATGAAGAATTCCCTACTGCTCATGCTATGTGGGCACGTCTGTGAGGAACGTATGGGGGTACATCTGTGTCCGATAATTGACTATCAAATTTGACACTTACAAGCAGTGTCATGATAAAATATCAAACAACTTCTTAGGGTGATGAAAAACATGATAGCTCAACTCAAGAGTGTTGTCCATGTTCTTTGAAGTAATAAGTTCAGGCAGTGATTTGGTCTTTTCCCAATAATTGAGAACGTTTGAAGGTTAAATTGACCCATAATGATAGCATCAAAATGGTGTAGCTGAAAGATGCATTATTGACTGCAGCCTACATATTGAATAAGGTGCCTTCTAAATCAGTATATTCGACTCCTTATATACTTCAGACTGGTCATAAAACAAATCTGAACGAACTACGTCCTTGGGGTTGTGCTGCACATATTAAAAATCATTTTGGTAGTTGGCAAACTAAGTCCAGAAGGAAAGAAATGTGCCATCATAAGATACCCAGAACACTCCAAAGGTTATGTGTTCATTGATGAATTGGAGGATGGATGTATTATTGAAATTGCATCATCAGTTGTCAATTTTTTGGAAAATGAATTTCTCAAAAAGAATGAAATAGGTGAAGGTGACCCTCTATAAAAAAAAAGTTGAATTGAGAATATCAGGTAATGTCATCAAGCATACTTGATAACTCAATGGATCAAGACACGATTTCTAGTCCAAGTGGGAGTTATGAATCCCAAAATAATACAGAGGAACCTGAACTTTAATTACGTAAATGTACAAGAAAAGTGTATTGAAATGATCTTATGAAATTTAGAATTATGTTTTCATGGTATCTCCTAAAGAATTGGATGAACCTACTTCTGTAGCTGAGGCTTTATCGAATCTTAAAAGGATGAATGGTTAAAAGCGATGAAAGAAGAATTAGAGTCCATGAAAACAAACAAAATATGGGACCTAGTTGACCTTCCTAAGGAACATAAAGATATTGAGATTAAATGGATTCTCAAAGTTAAACAAAAAATCGAATGGGTCAATAGAAAGACAGAAAGCAAGATTGGGGTAAAATGTTCTACTCAAGAAGTTGGAATAGACTATGAGGAAATTTTTTCACTAGTTGTAAATTTTACCTCCATACGATTACTTTTAGCTATTGTTGCACGTTTAGATCTAAAATTACACTAAATGGATGTGAAAACCGCTTCTATCAATAGAGAATTAGATGGGGAAATCTACATGGAACAATTAGTAGGTTTCGTTGTTAAAGCCCAAGAAAGAAAGTTTATAAATTGGAAAGATAAATTTAGGTCCTAAAGTAATCTTCAAGGCAGTGGTACTAGAGATTTCATAAGGAGGTGATGTCATTTGATTTCACCATGATCGATGAAGACCATTGCATCTATGTGAAAAAGTCCAATGAAAATTTTATAATTCTCTCTCTTTACATAGATGATATTTTATTAGTTGAAAATAATTTGGAGTATAAACTATCAAGTCATGGCTTTCAAAATCATTTGATATGAAAGATATGGGTGAAGCGGACTATATATTGGGTGTTATGATCCAAAGTGTTCGTTCCATGAAAATTTTGAGTTTATCTCAAGAAACTTATATAAAGAAAATATTGGAACGTTTTTGAATGAATAGTATTACAAATCCATGGATACTCCTGTAGCAAGGGGAAAAACTTTAAGTCTTGAAATGTGCCCAAAGACTGAAAAAAGAAGAAGACATGTCTCGAGGTCCATATTCTAGTGTTGTCGAGAGTTTGATGTATGCTATGATGTGTACTTGTACATACATTTGTTATATCGTGAGTCTGGTTAGCAGGCATAATCCACTTCTGGAAGAGATCATTGGAAAGCAATAAAGAGAATATTTTGATACCTCAAGGGAACAACAGATCATTCACTATATTATAGTGGATCTGATTTATTCTTAAAAGGTTATACATATGCTTATTGGGCTAGTGACCGGGACAACAGAAAATTAACCTCTAGTTATGCTTTCTTACTTAATGGTGGTGTTATTTAATGGAAAAGTAGGAAACAAACTTGCACAACTCACTTGCATTGGTACCTTTTAATAAATAATTATTGATTATAGCAATACTTTTTATTTATTGCCATTTTTAGCAATATTATGTTAAATCTGCAATATGTATTAAAAGTGAATTATGAATGCAATATATATGCATTATAACTGTTTTTAAAATTTATTATACTTGTTTGGTAAGAGATTAATACATTGTATTATAACTGTATTATAATATGTGATAAACGTATTATCCATCAATAAAACTTGTATTATATGTGAATAATAAATTGTTCTTTGTAATATGTATTAAATTGTATTATAAATGTATTAAAAGTGATAAAATGAGAAAAAAAATGTTATTGCTATAAATGGTTCGGTTAAAGAAATTCTTTGAGCATTTTAATATTGCAAAGAATTTTAAGGGTCCCATAATTCTATATTGTGACAGTCAAGCGACTGTCACATACACGAAGTATCCTAATTGTCACATCAAAACCAAACATATTGACATCAAGTATAACTTTGTAAGAGACATAGTAGCAAGTGGAGAAATGACTATGCAATACATTTCTACTCGTGAAATGATAGCTGATCCTTTTACAAAAGCGCTATCTAGAGACTTGTTTGAGAAACATGTTAAGGCTCTAGGTTTGTGTAGGATATGATAATTTATATTTTAAAATAACTTGACTGTTATAATATTCTCATCAATATATGACCATTTTTGAATTTTTATTCATATCTCATAAACATGTGATAATGATATTAGAAATAAAATGTGCTAGACAAGTTGTGAGATTGAGTCTCTCACACGAGCAATCGCCCCTTACGTCAGGGAAGGTGGCGAGTCGGCAAGTACCTTCGGCGACCTCAGGCTCCTAGCCGAAAGTTACAGAACCAACATCAAATAAAGAATGAAATTAAAGGCGATATAGGGATATTAGGTGAACCGTCGAGTGGTTCGGCGAGCTCAACCCAGCTCTCTAAACGACCAACGTGCCTACTTTCAACCCAATTTCTCAAATTCAACCTCGCAACCCCCGAAAGCAAATTCAAAACATGCATAACTCAAATTCAAATGAGACCCATAACACCCACTGCCCTGGGATACTCAGACTTCTCCCGGGTATGCCTTATTTGGCCAATTGATGACATTTACCCTTAAGAACGATGTCACCCGCTCTATCACTAGGCAAATTACCTCGTTTGGCACAAATACGGGCTACTCAAACTTCACCCAACTAAACTAGACAACATGCAAGCACAACCCCACAAAATTTAAATCGTTTTAACGCATAAGGATACGACATTTCAACAATCAAAACAATACGGGAAAAATTATCAGTTTAAAATAGGTATTCAAACATATTAATCCTATCAGAGAAGCCCAGCCCATGACAATCAAGATAATAATGTTGCAAATGAGTACAATTTCAATAAAAATGAACTCGAGGTTTGAAAAACCAACCTTTTATACCGATTAAGATAAGATTGAAGTGCTAGGCGGTAATGTAATCCAACTCCGAGCACCAATCAACCACTAAAATACTTCTTGAAATGCGATAATATATAAACTAAGGTGCAGGTGTGAGTTTGTGAAGATTTAAAGTGAGGGAAAGTAAAGAGTTTGTAAATTTAAACCTTAGGCCTTATAAAATCCTTTCAGTTCTTGCCCATTCGGTAACTTTAATCATGATCGCCGACCCACTCGGTGAAACGCCAAATGGTCACTTACCTCACTGAGTTTTACAGGGTCCTCAGTTGATTTGGGGGTCCAATCGGTGATATAGATCGCGATCGCCGACCTGGTTGGCGACTTGCCAAAATTTCCATGGACTCGCCAAATTTTACAGACTCCAATGTAAAATTTTATTGAGTCCAACGGCGGTCTGGGTCAGGGTTGCCGACCTCTTCGGCGATATGCCAACTAGACATTTTCACGCCAATTTCCCCTTTTTCAAAAAACTTTCCACACGTTAACCTACACAACGAACACACCATTATTCCAAACAAAGAAATAAAACAAATAAGAATTCTTGGGTTTCCTCCCAAGCAGCGCCTTAATTAACGTCGCGGCACGATGAAAGTCCACCTTCAAACCTCATTCTTGGGTTAGCCATAGTATCACTAGGAAAACCCTCATGCTGTCTCAGGTTGAGATGAGACGATATATGACCCATTTGGGTCTCCAACTGCTTGATCGAAACTGAATGGGAGGTGACGGTCTGGCTAAGGGTAGACACATCTTCTTTCATTTCTTTTAAAATCTTGTCTGACCCTTCAACTTTGTAGAGGATACGAGAGAGCATATGCTCAAACCTACCACCTTCCAAATCCTTTGGTTTTTTGTGCTCGTGGGGAGGGACATACCTATCCTTCTCCCCATCCTTCCAATTTGGATTACGGTCCCTCCATTCACGATCTAGATCCTTCCAACCTTCATCCCTACTCCAACTTTGGTTACCACCCTGCCTTGGGTAGTTTGAATGATAACCACCGCCTTGGTTGGCTAGGAAATTTACCTCTTCATTATACAAGACCTCAAACTTGGACTCATCCAGATTAGCACACCCGACACCCACGACATTGACACTTCGAGCACCAGCTCCCACGCCATTTTTAGACAAAATATCAAGTTGTGTCATGATCTTCGCCATGTTCTGGTCCCTCTCTTGGTCCTTCTCCATCTGTTCTTTAGTCAACTTGAAAGTGAGAGAGGAAACCTTGTTTTCACGGGTATACCAGGCCCTGTTTATGGTAGTCATGCCATCCAAAAGTTGAGCCGCTACCACATAAGGTTGTTGCATCAAACCTCCCAGAGAAAGTTGGTCAACAACACCCTTATTTACAAAGTCAAGACTCCGATAAAAATACTGCAGCAACACGTTATCAGGCAAGCCATGGGTTGGGAATTAAAGCACCAACTTCTTGAATCGCAGCCAAGTTTCATGAATGGGCTCACCTTCTATACGCTTAAAGCTCTAAATTCTATCTCGAAGAGACATCATATTCGAGGAAGAGAAAAATTACAGTTGAAATGCGGTAACCAAATCCTTTCACGAAGTGATTAATTAATGTGGTAATTCAGCCAGCCCCTTGCACGCCTCTCCCATCAAAGAGAATGGGAATAACCTCAACTACAACGATTCTTGGGAGATATTTTACAAGGAGAATGGTTCGCATACATCCATGAAGTTTCTAATTTTCTCATGGGGATCCTCATGATCCAAACCACTGAAAAGCCCTTTTAGTTGCAAGAGTTGCAACATGGCACTCGTGATGTGGAACACTACATTCCCTTTAGTTGGAGGCAAGAGAATGGCACCAATACCTCCCATAAGATGGGGGTCATTAGCATGAGGCTCGTTGACATCGTTGAGGTTTTTGATGTCGTCTTGATGGCCTACATGGCTGCCATTGCTGCCGTTTACACTCATACTTCTTATTTTCAATACAAACAAGCAAAACAACAATAAAAATTACGTAAGTAGAACTATAACTAACAAGAACAAAATCCAACTTAACTAAAAATTCTCAACTAACACCACTCCCCAGCAGCGGCACCATTTTGATTTGACGTATCTGGGCGCTTCATCCAATAGAAAGTGTCCACAGTCTTTCAATAGTAATATAACCTAACTAGTGAGTTGGGGTCGAGTCCCAAGGGAGCGATTAGTAATTGAGAATCAATAGAAAAGCATAAATTTGTTTAAGTTATTATAGCTATAAACATTTATGAAGAAAAACATGATAAATTAAAGGGTGACACAAGGGTCAAGTATCAAATGGGGGGTTTTGTAATCAATTGTCAACTAAAACAACAATTAATACGAAATACAAATATGGATACGAGATTCTTGGGAAGTGATAGGAATAGGGGCTAAAATAAACAACTGGTAAATGCTATTGATAGTAAATAGCTGTAAATTGGTAACTAAGCTAGATTTCAGTGGGGGTAAATTTTCTCTCGAACAATTTACCCCGAATCAAATTTGTTTCTCTCGAGCACCAATAAGCGGCAATGAAGCATAGCATTTATCGTAGTCCATTCACTCTCTGGAGCTGAATGTGTGAGAGATAGTTTATTATTCATTCTCTCGAGTTGAACCCACGACAACCTAATAACCATAGACTATCGATTCAGTAGTTTTGATTTTAAATCCTCTCTCTCGAGCAAGTAAAAAATACGAAGATAAAATTGTATTTAGAACTATAACCGCATCAAATTCAAACACAACTACTGAATGAAATCACCTTTAAACAACAAATTAACTATCTATTAACAATACCCAGTAGTAAATTCACCCGATATTCACATAATCACCCCTAGAAATTGGGGTTTTAGCTAGACATAGTAAAAAAATAGAAATCGATACTGAAAAGTGTTTCCATGAAATGGGTATGATAGATATTGTCTTTACACATGTCTAAAAATCATCGACATATCAGTGGATTTTAGCTAGTCCACGTCCTTTCTCAACTTGGAAATTGCAGCCTTTAAGGCCGTCACCTCATGAGTGGCTGTCTGACCTCTCTCAGACACCTTTATCCTTGCCGCAAGGGCATCAATAGACTCTCTAAGAGGTGTCACAGCAGCAGTGAGAGCTCTCTCAATCATCCAAGGGACTATAGCCTCTATCCTAGAGGCACACACATCAGCAAAATGAGCTAGATGCCCCTTCCATACTATCGCAGCCTGGGTGAGTGGAGGTCGGGATTCAGTAGAACTAGAAACAGATCTAGGAGGCAGGGGAATGGTAAAAGAACTCTGAGTCATAAAAAAGGAAACACTAGAGATACGTGTAGTAGAAGTACATGGTCCACTAGCTTGATGGTAGCAGCCTTCCTCTTTCCCTGTGGCACTAGAGCTCCATAGGAAGTGTAGAACTCCCAGACCCAATTTGGAATGTATGAACCCTGGGGTTTAGTGAAAATCTCAAAATTGTGTGCCTTTATTATGCGCCATATTTTTGAGTATCGATCGATCACACCATCTATAGGCAAGCGCTTCTCCTCAATTATAGTCCTTAGTCCCTTGGCCTTTATCTTGTTGAGAGACCGAGGAGGAGGACCCTGTGTAGGTGGTGTTGGGACCACAGCCTGATCTGTAACTGGGAGAAGGAGTAAGGGTCTCAAGAATCCGGATCCTATATGGATCATGCATCCTCTTAAACTACAATTCAGCTCTCTGGGCCAATAACAATTGATCATCCTCAGGCTCATAGATAACAACTTGAGGATCTTGGTGTTCCCTTTCACATTCAGAAGTGGTGAGGTGAGTCGCGTAGACTACCTCACTGTCAGAGCTGACCTCCGATGATGCAATTGTGGGTTCCTTGCCCTTCCTTTGCCCTTCCCACCTGTGGTAGGAAGTTTTATCGCCTTTGCTTTTGATGCAACTACATCCTCATTGATTATGATTCCCTTTGCCCGCTTGCGGGGTGTCATGTCTCATTTCGGTAACTTTGGTCTAGCCAAATCTGCAAAATACATCCGAAAGAGTTAGAAATAATTCAAGAAAATTGCCGAAATCATGTTGCAGAAAGACTAGCTGAACTATTCGGTGAGTCTCCGAGTCACTTTGGTGAGACATATCGGGCTTGTCAAAAGGACTGGCCTGATTGTTTTTTATTTTAACGTTTCAAGCACACCTCATCCAATTCTAGTTTTCAACGATCATAAATCACTACAAAACCCAATTAAATGAGTTGGGGTCGAATCCCACAGGTAGAGGTACGTGTTTAGAATTCAATTAAGAAGTATGAATGCGGTCTAATCAGCCATAGGAATAAGCATTATCGGAAAAAGACATATTGAATTAAAGGGGTGACACGGATGTCAAATGGGGGGTTTTGGTTGTGATTATCAACTGCAAACAGTCACAAACAATTTGAAATAACAATAGGGAGATAGATTTTCTAGATGTGATAGATTATAGTCAAATATAGGCATATGGGTAATTGCAACTACTAGTAAATAGCTAAATATGAGTGAGTAGGATAGACTATAAGGGAGATAGTTTTCTCTCAAACAACTACCCCGAATCAGGTAATTTTTTTTGAACATCAACAAGCATGACTATGAAGAACAACCCACACCTTAATCCATTCACTCTCTCGAGTTAAATGTGTGGGATTTGGTTTAGGATTCATTCTCTCGAGCTAAACTCAAATCAACCCAATACCCATAAATCATCAATCAATAATTTTAATTCTAAAACCTCTCTCTCGAGCATGCCATGAATATAAATATAGAGCTACATTTGGAGCTACAATTCTTAAATTAAACCACAATTAATGATTAAACTCACTATTAAATAGAATTTAAACAAGCAATTAGCAATACCCGTAAACTAATTCAGCCCATAATCACATGATCACACCCCAAGAGTTGGGGTTTTAGATAAACATTATAAAAATATTTAAAAAAACCATTACCGAATCGATTATCCATCAATTGGGTAAGAGATATTTAGTCTTTACAATGCTCAATTTGAAGAAAATCTGAAAACACACTTCCAACTTCTCCAAATTGAAATTTTCAAATCTTCAAAGCTAAGGAAAACTCTAGATAAAAGTCTTCTAAAACTAAGTTAATTTTTCATTATAAGTTCTAATGTCTAAAAGATTCCTAAACTAAATGTTCAAAATTTAATTTACAGTTCCCAAAAATTAGCTACGAAAGCCCATTTGGTGAAGTAAGTGAGGCTTATCGAACCACTCGGTGAGCGGCCCTTAGTCCTCTTCCATATCCTTTTCGCCTTGGCATTCAGCATCCTCAAGGCCTGTAATTTTAGGCGATCTACCTTGGCTTCGCGGAACTACTCGGTGACCCACCGACTGCTTTTTTTTTTCACCGACTTGGTTCTTTCCTTCAATGCTTGGCACACTGGAACTTTAGGAGGTCAGATAGCCACTCAGTGATTTGCAAAGTGACCTTGGCGATCAGTAGGCTTGCCTCAATCTATGTACATGAAAATCAAGGATTCAACATCACTTTATGGCTAAATTAAGCATTTGAGGACACTAAATCTATATAAACAAAGCCCTAAATGAGTCCAAATCTCAGACTAATCACACTACTATACATTTGAGTGAAAAGGGCCTATTGGTCTTCCTCCTCTACCTCTAGGGCATACATTTGTGGTTATCAGCAGTCTTATGCAAATGCTTACAACAAGAGGGTTGTTTTCTGGTCTAGTTTCGGAAGATCCACATGGTCATATGGCTAAATTTAGAAGTGTCTGTAAGAGTTGTGTGGGACGACTAGAATTGTATATGTTTGTCAAAGGTTTGAGAGTCTTCCCTCTATCTTTGACCGATGATGCTGCAATGTGGTTTTCTCAGCTTCTATACAATTCAATGCATACATGGGACCAATTGCATAAGGTTTTCATGGCAAAGTGTTTTCTGGTGTCTAAGAAGTTAAATAACAAGGATAAACTGAATAATTTTGTAGCGCTACCTGGAGAGTCACTAAGCAGTTTATCGGATAGGTTCACCACATTCATACGAAGTGTTCTAAATCACCGCATAGATGATGAGTCGCTGAAGGAGTACTTTTATAGAGGCCAGGTTGACAATGGAACGGCTGTGCTGGACACTATTGCTAGAACATCATATGGTGAGTGCACTTGGGAGGAGATCGCTGAAAAACTAGAGAATATTTCCTAGAATAATAATTCATGGAGCACTAGAAATGCAAATACTGGCAGAAGCACATTTTCAGTCCAAACTGCTCCAAGTCAATCCAATGATGACATTCGTGAGGATATGGCTCAAATAAAGATAGAAATTGGCCTGGTATTAAAGCATGTGAGTGAAGGTGCAGAAAAAGTGAATGTGGTAAACTACTTAACTAGACCTCCACCCCCACCAGTTGAGGAATGCTACTATGAGGAGGATGCATATTTGGATAATGATCAGAAGGGGGGTTTCTAAACCAACACCCAAGGTTCCAACTCAGATAATTTGCACCAAGGTCAAAGAAACCAAGGTCAAAACTATGGAACTACAACCGCAAGTGAAACTATGTCCAGGATGGGAACTACAATCATGATGACAACTGCACTCGGAACATCTATGGCAGCATGAATAAGAAAGTCGGGCCCTATGTTCCACCTGGTAATAGAGAATCTGGTAATAAAGAGGCTGCTAGTAGTATGTCACACATTAAGGATATGATGAAATAGATGATTAAGAGGTTTGATGCAACTGGTGAGAATGTGAAAGAGATGCAAAATGACTTGTCTGGAATCAGTCAAAAAGTTGATGCCCATGCAGTGTCAATCAAGCAACTTGAGTAGCAGTTTAGTCAATTGTCCTCCATTGTGAACCCACGTCAGCCTGGCACACTTCCTAGCAACACCATCCAAAATCCGAAAAATGATGGTCATTGTATGGCAGTCACTACTCACAGAGGTAAATAGACTATTGATCCCCCTATGTTGTCTGAGGTTGAAAGAGTGGTAGAAAAAGATGCGGATGAGATTGAGGTTACTGGAGAGTTGAAAGATGTTACAGATAAGGAAGAGAGGTGACCTAAAAAGTTGTTTCGTTGCCTAGACCTCCACCTCCATTCCAACAGAGATTGGTGTAAAAGACTGAAGAGGGAAAATACCGCAGGTTCATAACTATGTTTAAACAACTTTCCATTAATGTTCCATTTATAGAAGCTTTGGAGAAAATTCATGGGTATGCAAAATTCATGGAGTCTTGGTGACCAAATAGAGGGCTGTCAGATTTAAGGATGAAGAAAGGTTACAAAAATGTATTGCTATTGCTACTAGGTCACTTGTATAGAAGAAAAAGGATGCTGGAGACTTCACTATCCCTTGTACCGTTGGGATGTTGCACTTAACGAAGGTTTTGTGTGATTTGGGTGCCATTATTAATTTGATCCCATTGTCGATTTATAAGAAGTTCAGTTTAGGAGCTCCAAAACCGATTGTAATACGTTTACTTATGACGGATAGAACTGTGAAGAGGCCCATTAGTGTATTTGAAGATGTCCTTGTGAAAGAAGAGACATTCATCTTTCTGACGGACTTTATGATATTAGATTGTGAGGTTGATTTTGAGGTTCCTATCATCTTAGGGAGACCATTTCTTGCTACTGGGCGTGTGTTGGTTGATATGGAGAGAGGGCAGATGAAGTTCTGATTAAATAATGAGGAGGTAAATTTTAACATTTGTAGGTCTATGAAACATGAAAGTGATCTTAAATTGATATCTATGGCGAATGACATTGTAAGGAAAGAATCTGAGGTAACCATTAAGAAGAGGTTAAGTGTTGATGCAGTTGATGCACTAGGTGCGGTGATTATGAATTTTGATAGTGATGGTATTGATGAGTATAATGAGCTAGTTGTTATACTTGATAGGTTCTATTTCCTTTCCAAGCCAAAAAGATTGGAGTTTGATATGAAGAATCAAGACTATCCACCTGCAAAATCGTCTGTAGATGAGCCTCCAAAACTGGAACTCAAGGCATTACTATCTCACTTGAGTCATGTAATTCTTTGAGAAAAATAGCACGTTGCCTGTGATCATTGCTTCTGACTTGAGTGAAGGGAAAATAAAAGCCTTGGTATCAGTACTAAAGCGGTTTAAGAGGGCTATTGGATGGACCATTGTGGACATTATTGGGATTCCTCTTGGCAGTTGTTCTCACAAAATTCAACTCATGTTGGACTGTAAGCCAAGTATTGAACACCAAAGGTGACTTAATCCCCCTATGCAAGAGGTTGTGAAAAAAGAGATTATTAAATGGTTAAATGCTGGACTCTTATATCCCATTGCATGATTGTAGTTGGGTCTATCATGTTCAGTGTGTGCCGAAGAAAGGAAGGATAACTATGGTTCCTAATGCTAAAAATGAGCTTTTTTCAATGAGGCATCTGACTGGTTGGAGAGTGTGTATGGACTACCGCAAGCTAAATGCATGGATAAAAAAAGACCACTTCCCGATGTCGTTCATGGATCAGATGCTAGATCGTCTCACTAGTAAGGGTTGGTATTGTTTTCTATATGGGTATTCGTGTTACAATTAAATGTCCAAAGCTCTGGAAGACCAAGAGAAAACAACCTTCACTTGTCCTTATGGGACTTTCGACTTCAAAAGGATACCATTTGGGTTGTGTAATGCTCCAACGACCTTTCAGCGGTGTATGATGTCAATATTCTTACATATAGTGGAGGAAACAATTGAGGTATTTATGGATGATTTCTCTATGGTAGGTTTCTCGTTTGATGATTGTTTCATGCATGTGGACGAGGTACTAAAACGATGTGAAGAGTGCAATCTTGGGCTCAACTGGGATAAGTACAACTTCATGGTAAACTAGGGTATAGTTCTGGGTCATCGAATTTAGCAAAAAGGTAGTGAGGTTGATAGATCCAAAGTTGAGGTAATAGAAAAACTTCAACCACCCATCTCTGTCAAAGGTGTTCGGAGGTTTCTTGGGCATGTTGGTTTCTACCGAAGGTTCTTAAAATTCTCTAAAATTGCACACCCTTTGTGCAAGCTACTTGAAAAAGAGTGTAAGTTTAGTTTTGATGATTCTTGTTTGAGAGAATTCTGAGAGTTGAAAGCAAAGTTAGGCTCCGCATCTATCATTATTTCACTAGATTAGGGGAAACTGTTTGAAGTAATGTGTGATGTGAGTGGGGTGGCGCTTCGTGTGGTATTGGTACAGAGGTGAGAGAAGATTCTTCATCCGATTTACTATACCAACAAAGCTCTGAATGCGGCTCAAAAGAACTATACTGTGACTGAATAGGAAGTCCTTGCTGTGGTTTTCTCATTCGAGAAATTTTGATCCTACTTTCTTGGTACTAAGGTCATAGTGCATACTGACCATTCAACATTGATATATGTTATGGCTAAAAAGACTGAAAAAATGAGGTTGATTAGATTGGTGCTTTTGTTTCAGGAGTTTGATTTTGAGGTAAAGGATAGAAAGGGAAAAGAAAATCAAGTCGCCGATCATTTGTCTATATTGGAGGAGGAATCTATGATCAAGTTAGGTGATGGGGCTGAGATTAATGAGGTGTTCCCTAATAAATAGGTATTGGCTGCCTCTTATGATCTTATCCCTTGGTTCACAAATTTTGCTAACTACTTGGGAAGCGATTTGGTTCCATCAGATATTTCATTTCACCAAAGGAAAAAGTTTATGTCTGATGTGAAGAAGTTCTTTTGGGATGAGCCTTACTTGTCTTTTGTGTGTACTGATGGGAATATTCGTTGGAGTGTACCCGAGGTTGAGATGATGAGTATACTCGAGGCGTGTCATTCATCGCATGTTGGTGGGCACCATAGTGGTATTCAAACTACTCATAAGATCTGGTAGTATGGGTATTACTGGCCTACCATCCACCAAGATGCTCATAATTTCCCCAAGTCTTGTGAACGTTGCCAATGAGATGGAGGAATTTCAAAGAAGAAAGAACTACGTATGAACCCAATATTTGTGATTGAGCTATTTGATGTCTGGGATCTTGATTTCATGGGTCCGTTTGTGAGATTGCATGGGATGAAGTATATTCTTGTTGCGGTTGACTATCTATCGAAATGGGTAGTAGCAATTGCGCTTTTAAATAATGAGGGAAAGAGTGTCACCGCATTCCTAAAAAAGAGTATCTTCTCCAGATTTGGTACCTAGGGCAATTATCAGCGATGGAGGTTCTCGCTTTTGTAACAACTTTTTCAAGGCGTTGCTAGAGAAATATAAGGTTCATCACAATGTATCCACTCCGTATCATCCACAGTCTAGTGGGCAAGTTCAGGTGTCAAATAGAGAGATAAAGTGAATCGTTGCAAACACTGTGAAAACCAATATAACTGATTGGTGAAGAAGGGTTGATGATGCTCTATGGGCCTATCGCACCGCATTCAAGACTCCCATAGGGATTTCCCACTACCAACTTGTATATGGGAAGTAATGTCATTTGACTGTAAAGCTAGAGCATAAGGCAAAGTGGGTGCTAAATAAGTTGAATTTGGATTGGGGCGCCACTTTGAGTCAAAGACTGAATGAGTTTGATGAGTTTCGCCTACAAATTTATGAAAGTTCATCCTGGTACAATTAGAAGATGAAAAAGTACCATGATTAGAAGATTGAAAAGCGTGACATTGGTGTAGGTGATCTGGTGCTCTTATTCAATTAAATATTGTGCTTGTTTTCTGGCAAGCTTAAGTCCAAGTGGACCGGGCCATTCTGAGTAAATCAAGTATTTCCACATGGAAAGGTTGAGCTCGAGAACAAGGAAAGGACGAGGTTCAAGGTGTACAGACAGAGGATAAAAGTCTACTTGGGAAAATTTCAGAGTGTGCACGAACTGATATAAGCTTATTATCTTGATGAAGTTGGAGTAATCAAGGTGTCTGCGTTGTGCCGCGACATTAAATCAAGTGTTGCTTAGGAGGAAACCTAAGATGTACAATCTATCCAACTATAGTATTTTTCATTTCGATATAAGAGTCTTTCTTCTTTCTTTTTTATATTTGTAGCTCTTTAGATATGTGTTTATTACTTTTTTTTAGTGTTGGCTAGATATAGTGTATGGTCCGTGTCTAAGAAGTGTCCAAATATTGAAAAGAGAAAGTCCTAATAGTTGTTACGTGTCCAGGGATGAAAACGCAAAATCTGCTGAAAAAAAGTTATTGCAGTGGTCTACGGGTCCCATCGACGGTCCATTGGTCATCCACGGACCATGGATGGCATCCGTAGATCCCATGTATGTTTCTATATTTTTCTAAGTGTTGGAGTGCCCTATTGAACCCATCGACGGACCGTAGGTCGACCCATGGACCGTCGACGGGGTCTCGTGGGTCTAAGTTAGGGTTTCTGTTGACCTGACCCGGACCCTTATTCAATTAAAAACCCTTCATTTTAAATCATTCCCCCTCTTCCCTCTTTCTCCCCAACCGCTACAAATCGATTAAAATCCCAAACTTCACCAACTTAACTCCTCCATAACCTCCATATAATCCTCCCCTTCCATTTCAAATCCCTTCTACTCCTATTTCTTCCATTTCCTCTTCCAAAATCCCTCCATTTCCACCAAAGCTTTTAACGTCCGGGTTCGACATCAAATTCGGTCTTAGGGGCATTGTTACTAGGTCACACACTCACCCTCGTTGCTTACTTGAAAGGCAAATCGATTTCTCCTGAACTTGGAATATTTCACTGTTTCAAATTGAAGTCACAACAATGAACTTGACCTTGGATTGCTAAATCACTTGTTAAAATGCTGATTTTTAGTTTAGAAACACCCTTGGAATGATGGTATGTGAATGTGTAGTTCACTGTAATCAAATTATTATGTTGATAGGTTTAATTGGAAGCTTTGACTTAGGGTTCTGTTGTTTTATTTATGTCGAATGTTGGATTGTGTGTGATCGAAACCCTATGGATGATAAACTACCGAAAAATATGTTCAAATACATGTTTATAATTATATTGATGGATTGTGTGATAAAATTGTGTGTTGAAAAGAAGTTGAAATTCATGCATGGCACAACGCTGATCAACAACTTCGTTCCACGGGCCGTAGATCATGGTCTGTGGATCAGTTGCACACTAATATTAGGTCAAGTCAGGAACCACAGTGTGGACTACGGTCCATCGTTTGATCGACATACCTTTCTTCACATCCGTGGTTCAACTATCAAAGACCTAAAAATGGATTATCTGACCTACAGAGGAAACCCACATGCCGTCGTTCCATCGACGGACCGTGGGTACCTACCGTGGGTCAAAATTCCTGCTATTGTCTGAATTTTATTTATTTTTCGCCTGTGTCTTAATCTTGTTCTAAAACTATTTCATGGGTCTTGTGGAGTTTATTTAGTACGAACAAGTCTTCCATAGGTACAATGGCTCCGAAACAAGCTCCAACCTACGCAAGAGGGGGCAAGTCCAAATCAATTGCCCTTCCAGATGCCTGATAGATGAGGAGAGCGATCATGAGTACATTTCGGAGACCACCAGAGGCTCCCCTATTGCCCCCGAACCACGAGGAACAGGGCCCGATAGATACTTACATCTAGTGACGAGGTTGAGGTTAATGCCCCAATTCTAACAAAGGGGTTTATTTGCAAATGAGTCGCAGTCTGGTTCTCAGTTGCATTCAGGTTCCCCGTCCAGCAGAGATTCTTCTTCTTCCTCTAATACCCTTATACTACCAATAGTTGAGCGAGTTCCTAATGCCTCGGAACCAAAAAGGTGGTGTGTTGCAGGCCATTACCAAATATATGAGAATAGAAGGGTCCTTAATGAACACCGAAAGATGGAAAGGACCATTACTGAGGAGCGGAGGTTATTGACAGGGAGTCTCCATACTGTGCCCATTGTTGAGGAGCTATTTCGGAGGCACAAATGGGAGTGGATGGCACGGAGCCCAGGGACATACAATGAGGAGATTACTAGAGAGTTTTATGCCTCCTATGCCGCCACCGTCTGTAATTCAATATTTAAATCGGCTAAGCTCATAGCTCAGCCCCGACTTCAGGCTACCTTGGTGCAAAATTTCTCCATGGAGATCTCGGAGAATAATATCCGGCGGTTTATCTATGGCCAGCCCACACTCTGCCTATTAATATAGCAGAGTATGACTACAGTATAGGCATTGTGTCACGACCCTGCGGTAAACCCCAGATGTAGCATGGCGTACTTGACCCCGAAGAGGTCTCATACAAGCCCTTAGCATATCATAACATAACATAATAGAAAAGTATGAGAATTTTAAAAACTTTATCCATACAATCGAAGTCTTTCAGAAAAGCAAGCGGAAGTCTTACTAATGTTTGTCTCAAACCATATAATACAACTTTTAGATAAAACTCTTGGGATATAGCCCATACAATAGTCTCAAAACATGAAAATAAAAGACATAGAGGAAATAGTGGCGTTTTTCCTCGAAGCTATGAGGACTCACCAATCTTCAACTCCTCTACTCCTTAGAAACCTAGCTTCAAGATTGGAACTCAAATCTCTGAACCCTACATTTGATGAGAATGTAGGCAAAGTATGCGTTAGTACAAAATGTACTAAACATGTTAGCTAGAATAACATCATAAGGGCATAATATCATAAGGGTTAGTCAACATAATACATAATCCAATACTTCATGAAACATCAACTATAAGCATAAGAGACAATATCATAATCATAAGTAAAGTCTCCAACATAAGCATTAGATAAGCATTATTCAACTCCAAGTCATTCATATCATAATAAGACCACTCTAAAGTAACCTCAAAGCATACTTTTTGTCACGACCTGAGCCTACACCCTAGAAGCGACATGGCGTATGAGACTCCGAAAAGTCTCATACAAGCCTCCTAACATTCATAACATTTGATATAAGAAAAATGGTACAGAATTAAAACTTTCTGTTAAAACCATACGATCAAAATACTAATTTAAAACATTCTAAAATAGCGGAATTCTATTATCTCACGTGGCCATCTAAAATAACATCTTGAAAACTAAAGTAGGGACATGGCCCTTTTCAATCGAAAGACTAACAATTGTCTATTACATGAAAGAAAAGAAAATCTAAACACTTGTCCTCGATCTATGAGGACATACCACTTAGTCTTGGAGAATCTCAAATCCAAGCTTCAACTAGGGAGAACCAAACCGAGTACCAATCCCTACACTTCATATAGGTAAAGAATATGGGTTAGCACAATTAAGTACTAAATATGATAGCCATGCAAAAACATGCTTATAACGGACAATTTATTTGAAAGTCAGGATATATGCCATTTTGAGAAAACTTCATGAACTTAAGCATAAGAGGAATACTACAGGACATAGTCAACATACAAGTCCTTTCACCACATTAGAACACAATCAACATATAAACCATTACCTTCACATTAAGCCTTCACCTCAAGTAACCCTCAAGCTATACTTTGTGCAATGTATGAATAGCATCCCATACCACTATCCACACTAAGTATCAGCTCAAGGTCACCCTAAAGTGAACTTACCATTCAACCTTTCCATATTTACACAATACTCATACATAAGAGACATAAACATTACATAATTCATATCAACACATAAGGACCATCACCTAGGGCAACTCTAAGTCATACTTGTGCAATGGATGAGAAGCATCCCATACTAGTACTCACACTAAGTACTCCTTGAAGCCATCATAGACAAGGCACATTCATATTCATTAAGTCATGACAAGGAAGTAACTCATAATACAATCCAAGTATAGCATGCATCATTACATTAAATACCTAAGTCAACATTCCCCATAAGCTTCATTAAGAACACCTTCATTCATTATACAGTAACCCAACATTCTCCATTAGCATCATCAAAAGAGCATATTCATTTCATTTAACATTATAAAGGAACATACTACAACCCCTCTCAAAGCCTACTTGTGCAATGCATGGATGACATCCCATACTACCACCCACACTAAGTAGTGAATTCTTGAGAAGCCATAGTTCATTAACATTCTTTGTGGGAGTAAGCCTTAACTGACATAGACCATGTGAGCAATTCATGGAATCCCGGTGTCACCCTCTCCGGATAAGGGATTCCTGCTTGCCTAAGCTAGGACCATTGTTTTAAGGTTAGGTGGATCCACTAGCTACACCTATGTGGGCACATAGTTATGGGATAGGGATATTTCTACTAGATGCCCCGCCCCAACTCACGGATGAACATCCACATCAAGAGATTGTTACTAGATACCCCACCTTAACTCCCGAATGAACATCCATCTCAATTCATAGCCACTCGGTGCATAACATTACTCCCCACAGAGTACTTAACATTCATGACATTAGTCATCATTATGTGATAAGAGATTGTTACTAGATACTCCGCCTCAACTCATGGATGAGTATCCGTCACAAACCCAACATCCATTCATTGGAAAGCTCATAGATTTAAAGATGAGAATAATTCACCTAGGAATCCCATATTGTGAGAAAGTCCTTTCACAACATGTCATTATCATTCATTAGAGTACAATTGAGAATAGCCTTTCAATAAGTAGTTCATCATTAACATAATCATAAAACTTCATTCATTAGTCATTCATGAGTATGTGTGTATGTGAGAATTACCTTTCACATATAGCCTCATCATTCATAGGTTTTAATTGAGAAATAACATTCAATCATGACACAATTACATTCTAAACATGATCATAACACAGTCATTGATACACACATAAACTTCACATCATAATCATACATAATCCTTCATGAAATTTTCCCTTAGGGCTATGAACCAACATCAACCCATAAATCCAAACTACTACAATAGAATAGGAAATTGACATGATTCAATCACTTAATTCAATATAAACATCAACAATTCAACATACTTGCATAATCAATCAATTCCCAATCATAAATCACAATTTAGGAATTAGTGAAAAAACATGGGTTATAGGAAGAAATCATCTTAATTCATCTTTAAATCCACAACTCATTCATAATTCGATGCATTAATGCCTTTGAAAATCGTTTGGAATCGAACCCATGCCAAGATTGAAAACTAGGGTTTTAGGGGAAACATTGGAGACTTGAAATCAACTTTAAAATTAGCTCCTTGAAAGAAACTAAGTCAAGGATTAAGACTACCATAACTTTTATGTAAGAATCACACGAAAATCCCTTGAAAAACTTGAAGTCTTGACCTTGAGAGCTTGAATCCTTCACCTCCAATGGAGGTTTCTTGAGAGAGAACTTTTGGAGGGGAGGGGAGGTTTCTAATTTGGGTTTTGAAATAATGAATTGAAAATAGAGTTTAATACTTTAAAAACCCTTAAAATGACTTAAATAACCAATTAAAACCATCCCCCAACCAAACTAGACTTAAAGTGAATTTACCAATTCACCCCCAACTTGGCCGAGACATTTGACTGCACACAGGTGCAAACGACGCCCCTCACCTACGGACCGTAGGTTGGGCTATGCCCCATCCTACTGGTCTGTGGTTTGGGTCTGCAACATGTCAATGTGGCCCTTGACCTACGGAGGCCACCCACGAGGCATAGGTGGACCTACGGGGCATAGGTCCCCATCAGTAGGTCATGAGGTTTTGGGCAGTTTTATGTTTCTTTGGGGTCTTGGGGGTTAGGCTTAGGGTCCTCCTCAAGGACCCCTAGGGTGGTCCTTGGGGAGCCGTACCTTGACGTTTAACCCCTAAACCACTCAACCTAAGCTCGGGACAACATTATACAACCTCCAACCTCACAATAACTCAAACACAAAGTCGTTAGGCTCTAGTTTCACCTATTCATTTTATGGGTCGTTACACTTGTGCAATACATAAATAAGACCCCATAATAACATTCAAGATAAGTATAGTTTTTTTGTCATCTTAATCATAGTCTATATGCATATTCAATACCTAGGCTTCCATATTATAAGATCACTATACTCTTAAGTAACCTCAAAGCATACTTGTGCAATGCATGAATATTGACATCCCATAATACAATTCACCATAAGCATAAACTTGAAGTCACCATATTCATACTTACCATTCATTTGATCTCATTCTTAGATTACTTCATATAGACAAGGAAACTATCATCTTTAGTCAATCATATCATGGAAGGCAATTATAGAAACAACCCAAGCTAAACATACATCATATAAGAGAACACTTCAAAGTAGCTTCAAGTCACACTTGTGCAATGCATGAATGGCATCCCTTACTACCATTCATACTAAGTACCACCTTAGGCTATCATACTCAAATGATTGCTATTTATCATTCTAGTCTACCAAAGAATAGCATCGTATTAGGCTAGACTAAGCTATCATAGAAACATATTGATCATGCAAATACAAGCTATTTTAGGAAGGGTACAAGTGTTCCATCTTAGCTACCATAAAATAGTATAAGACAAACTAAGTCATGCTACCCTTACAAGCACACTATGATCCTAATTTAAGCTACCCTTACAAGCACACTATGATGCTAATGTAAGCTACACTTACAAGCACACTATGATGCTAATGTAAGTGTAACACTCCAGAAATCTAATGACCTAAGCTAGAGCCTAACATGTAGTATAGTGTCCTAAAAAGGGATAACGTCAAGGTAAGAGTCGTAAAATGACCTCCCTAGGTTAGCACTAGTGTTTTAGTCCCTAAATGTCAGGGCTTGTCCCCCCCCAAGGACCCCTCAAGGGTCCTTGATGAGGGCCAAAGGGCTGCTAAAAAGCAGTCAAAAAATAGCTTCATCCATGAGTCATGGATTGACTCTCTCCCCGTAGATGGGAGTCATGAGTCAACACTTAGCTTCCCCAAACTTCCCCAAAATCTCCTAGTTGCAGTCATAAACCACTCTTGCACAACACGGTCCGTGGACCATTCCACGCCCCGTAGATGGGGGCTCACAGATGAGTCCTGGACCAAGGCAAAAATACAAGCCTCAGACCCAATCCACGAGTGACCAGTACAGTCCGTGGATCATTCCATGCCCCGTAGATGGGCGCTCGTGAATGAGGTCTGTAATGCTGTCAAGGATTTCGATCAAGGGTCGAACCTTTTAAATAAATTCTAATTAATTAAGTAAGGGTGTGGGACGGTTATTATTAGTTATTTTAGACCCATATAGATATTTTTAAGTCATTAAACTTCACTTAACTCCTCATAACTCACAAGACCGAAACTCAACCCACTTCCCTCTCAAAATATTCTCTCTCTGGACTTCATTAAAGAACAAAGAAAAAGGTCAATATTAGGGCTCAAGATTCATCCTTTTCACTCCAATTTCGTGAAGAAAACATCAATTAGGGTATGGGATACTTGATTCATGGAACACTTTTCTCCATGAAGCCCTTCACCTTTTAATTTCGATATTTGTAAATTGGTTAAAACCTAAGGTTTTCATTCTAGTCATGGGTTCTTCCTAAAAACGATTTCATTATGATAATTGTATTATATTATGGATTAATTGATGTTAAATGGTGATTTTTATTGTAAAATTTCCCATAAACCCATGAACTATCCCATGACCCCAATTTCATGATTTGTGATGGGTGTATTGATGTAAGATGAGTACTATGAGTTGTATCTATGTTAATATAGTTATTGAATCTAGTTTTATTCATGCCTATTGTAGTAAATTTAGGTGTAATTGTGAACATGATTAATTACCCTAAAAGGGGGTAAATTGCTAGGGTTTGTGTATGTTGATGAAGATTGTATATGAACTCATGATTCACCTATGTAGTGATAATCTAATGACTATCGTGTATTGGTGGTATTGATGCAAGATCCTTCTCCCCTATGCCCTTACACTTGATTATGCATGAAAGGTCTATAATTATGATAATGTTGTTATGTTGATTCAAAAGGCTATTTTCATGAAACACTATGTACACGATATGAAAGGTTTACTCACGTATTTATTATTCTAAGGTTGAAAGGACATTTTCACCTAATGAATCCATGAGCTACCATGATACCATGATGGTTTGAGCTCTATGCATTCTTACATGACATGAATGTAAAGTAAATACTTAATGTAATTACTAAAGGGAATTAAGCTTAGCACCGAGCGGATAGGAACATGAGATGGAAGCCTTATACCTCAGTTAGTCCGAGTTTCTAGTAGCAATCTCCCTATTCCCTAACTATGTTCCCACATAGGTCTCTTATCTAGTGTATCAATCTATAAGCTAAACATGTTAGTTCTACCTTAGGCAAGTAGAGCCCCTTTTTTTTATGTGGGTTCATGACACCGGATTCCGTGTAGCTTACATGGTCTATGTCAATCATGGCTATACTTCCCTACATGACAAGAACAAGATCCATGACATAACATGAACTAAGAACAAGAACATGAGTTATGTGCTATGATTACTAGAGGGGTCTTACTTAGTGTGAGTGGGGGTATGGGACTCCAGTTATGCATTGCACAAGTAAGCTTTGAGAGTGATTATGGTATGTGCTTGTTAACATGATGCTTTATGAGTTAATGTATGCTATGTATGAATATGAACATGAAACATGAATATGAATATGAACATAAACATGAGCTACATTTATGACTTCTTAATAGGCTTTGCTTAGTATGAGTGGGGGTATGGGACTTCACTTGTACATTGCACAATTAGACTTATCAAGGGGTTATGGTGTGGTTTACTTATGACATGAATGTGTATGAATCCATGTATTCTTGATATGAGTCAATGTTAAGAATGACTTTCTTATTATGAACAATGAACATGATGTTTTTCCTTGTCTATGATTGTTGGCATGGATGAGGTTAAGGTAAGTTATGCATGACTATGGTAGCCTAAGGTATCTTATGGTATGGTTTGACTTTGTGATTACTCTAAATGTGCATAATGTCTTTTAAACTTGAAAAAGGCATGATTTCAATTAAATGTCCCTTTTATGCATGTTTTAATGACTTTTGTTCATAGCTTCCATACCTAGTACAATCAATTGTGCTAACCCATTTTTCTCTACATTTTCTCATAAGTGTAGGTTCTGGTTGTGAGGCACACTATCTCCTTTCAAGTGAAGCTTGGGTTGAATATTCCCTAAGCTTGGTGAGTCCTCAAGTTCGAGGACGGTTTATCCATTTTCTTAGTTTCTATTGTAGTTTGTATATTGAGACTTATTGATGTAAAAGGCTAAGTCCCAAACTTTGTATTCTAATGTTTTAGATGGTGAATGAGACAAGGTCTAGACTCTTATGATTTTATTTTATGGAAAAGTCTTGTATTGTAAAAAATTTAAATTTTCCGCATCATTGCCATGCCTTTATGTTATGAATATGCTACGGGCTTGTATGAGACCCCTTTGGGGTCAAGTACGCCGTGTTATGTCTAGGGGGTACCCCTGGGTCGTGACAAACTTGGTATTAGATCATAAGGTTTTGGGATGATATTTAGGGTGATGTCTCATGAACCACATCTAGTAGAGTCTTGTTCATAAGTGTGAAGCGCGCCACACTTATGAATGAGAGGCTATAAGATGTTTAAGAACTCTCACTTCTATAATTACTCTTTAATCGTGCCTTAGAATTTATTATCTCTATAAAGTCCCTTTTTCTAACCCTTTTCTTATGCATATAGGATATGACTACAAGAAGGGCGGCCGCAAGAAGAATGGAAGAGGAAATTTCTAATGAGGGATTTCCTCCCCGAGATCCTCAAGATCCTCAAGACGAATGGACTATGACTAATGTGGAGATCTATGACTAATGTGGAGATAAGATCGGCTCTCCAAACCTTGAACCATGTTCTAATGGCTGAAGTCACTAGGGATGCTAGAGCTCATATGAAACCCATTGAGAGAACTATGGCCTCGAGGTATAGAGACTTCACGAGGATGAACCCTTCAAAGTTCTATGACTCTAAAGTGGTTGAAGACCCTCAAGAATTTGTGGAGGAGATATATAAAATAGTGGATGCTATGGGGGTAACCTCTAGAGAGAAGGCAGAGCTAGATGGGTATCAATTGAAGGGTGTGGCCCAAGTATGACACAGTCAATGGAAGGCAAAGAGGCTGGAAGGATCGGGTCCCAAAGGTTGGGATGTATTCAAAAAGGCGTTCCTTGATAAGTAATTTCCCCGTGAAAAGAGGGAGGCCAAGGTGGAGGAATTCATCAACCTTTGCCAAGGAAGTATGGGTGTTGAAGAATACTCTTTTAAGTTTACCGAGTTGTCCAAGTATGCTAAATCCATGGTGGCGGAGCCAAGAGATGAGATGAGTAGGTATGTAACGGGTAGGTCTAGCTTGGTGAGGAAAGAATGTTATTCGTCTATGCTTCATGAAAACATGGATATATCCCATCTTATGGTGTATGCTAAGAAAATGGAGGATGAAAAACTCCAAGAAAGGAATAGAGATGGGAAAAAGCCTAGGACCAATGATAGAAATTCTTCAAAGTGCAATTCCGAGGGTCAAGGGCAACCAAGGTTCAAGAAGAGGTTTTTCAACCAAGGCTCCTCTAGCACTCAAAAAGTCAAGAGGGATAGAGTGTCAAACCCTAAGCCTCAATGAAGGCAATGGTGGTGGATCTTCCATGACAAGGCCTACATGTGCCAAGTGTGGCAAGAGGCATGAGGGCAAGTCTGTTGTTGGAACGGATGGTTGTTTTCATTGTGGGAAGAGTGGTCATATGGTGAGAGATTGTCCCATGATAAATGTACAAGGAAGATAGGGTAACCAAGTTCCTCCTAGTGATGAGTCCACAAATTGGACTCATTTAGGGCTATATTTTATTAGAAATTGTGTCCTCAAAATGCTTATTCTATCTCAATATCTGATGAAAACCTTTAAGTTTTAGGTATCTAAAGTTTGAAGGAAAGCATGGACACTACTTCGCAAAAAGGAACGAAAAGGCTGAAAATAACAAGAAAATGAAGGCTTGAGGATCACCGAGTTCACTTGGTGAATCACCGAAGGGTCTCACTTTAACTTTTGTTCCAGTGTGCTGAGCCGTGAAGAAAAGGAGCAATTCAGCAGAAAAAGGGAGCAACCGGCGCATCGCCGAGAAGGTCTGCGAAGAAGTACTATGTCTCCCAATGACCCAGAGCATGACGATGCAAAATATGGTGCAAGGCGGCGATGACCTACACCTAAGGGCGAATCACCGAGTTGATTGGCGATTCCGACTAATGTCGCCGAGTGATCCACCGCAACACGTATTTTTGAAAACTATAAATATGCGTTGAGTGTCAGATTTTAGAGAGAACATTTTTTTAGTATCGGCTTTAGAACAATATAATTTTAGTACTTTTATTTTACTTTCAAGTTTGTAAAGGTTTGGAGATTTGAAGTAGAAAAGGGTTTCACCTCTTTCAATTTGGAAGTGGGTCTCTTGGATTCTTCCTTCTTTGCTCAAATCAAAATTTATTTCTCTATACCCATTTGATTTCAAATTCATTGAAGGTATAAATTTCTATCTGTTAATGTGTGGCTAAAAACCCCATTCGTGGGGTGTGATTTAACAAATATGTGTTGATATTATTGTTGGGGCTTGCTTGCTGATAGGTTAGATGTATTTTAATGGTGATTTCACCTAGTAGTTGTGGTTTAATTTAAAGAGTTTGCAGTTGGAAATACAAACCCACCCATGTGTTTTCGGCTTGCCCGAGAGGGAGGTCGAGAAACCAAGACCTCTAGACTGATGGCGTAAGGAGTGGGTCGACATGAGGTTCAGCCCGAGAGGCTGAGCCCTAGTCCCATATCCTAACACTCTCGAGAGAGAGTGAGTGGGGTAAGGCGTAGGCTGGCCTTCATGCGGCAAATGGGTCTCCGAGAGGAACGCATTTGAAACGGGGTAAGTTGCCCGAGAGGGAACTTATTTCCATCTAAATCTTAGCCTTGTCACTATTATCTTGAAAATTTTCTATCGAAAACATGTACCCAACTATCTATCTCAACTTGTATTTCGGTCACACCCCAAGAACTCTTCCCCATACTTGAATTTCTTGTTATTTTTGTTGTTTTTGCTATACTAGTGACAACCCCCATCATTAATTGACACTTTTGCAGAAATGGCTAGACCAAAAGTTGCAGGAAGGGACATGCCACCTTGACCTGTAAGAGCACGAGATTTTAAAAGAGATGAAAAGATAGCAGAACTGGCCAAAGAAATAAAAGAGAGTAAGAAAGCAAGTGCTAGCAGGAGGATCCCCATTGACCCTACTATTCCTTCATGGAAACATGGATTTTACACAGCTATAGACTCCTTTTTGGTGGGCCATGAAGTGGACAAACTGGTTGTGGCTAACATCATTGCAGAAGCTAGGGCAAATGAACACAATGCGACCCAGAATGATAATCCGGGGACCATTGTCGAATATCAGGCTAATGCATAGGGCAACGATGCCCTGACAAATCGAGCAAGCGTGTAGACAGGATACCCTCTTTACCTCCCTCGTTGATTTTCTTTACTTTTACTGCTGAATATTTTGTCACTTGCATCTGAGGACAAACATATTTATTTGTGGTGGGTTGAGGCCCACCTTGTTTGCTTTTTATGGATTTTTGTGTTTTTGTGTACATTTGGGCTGTTCTGTTTTCAATTGTGTTATATATTGTCTTTCGTGGATGTTTGAGCTCATGGCTCCTCTATTTTATTTTAATTGATCCAAATTTTGACTCTTCCGAAAAAATTTGACTTTTCGAAAAATGTTGCCACCGCTTGTGTTGAATGTGGCTGTTCTTTTGCAAAATTTAAGTCTTGGTTCCAATCAATACTGATGACTTGAATAGTGCTCTCAATTGAACAAACAAGAATGTGCAGATACGACGAGATCAAATATAGTTGCATAGACAATATGTGAACTCTTTGCATCTTGTTGTGATTAGCCATTTATCGAATTGATTCTCTTGTATTGACCGTTGCACACTAGTGAAAGTGTGTAGTCTTTTTTGACTTATTTTGTCGATGCCTTGTGTGATTAGCTTACTTTGAATTATGCATGAATAAACCTAGAATTTGCCCCGTTAGTCTGATTGATTTAGAAAGGTGTGCTCTTGAGATGATCTTAGGAAATTTTAAAGAGTGTGAGCCAAATTTGACATAAACCTCTTTTGTGGCCTACCGGTGAGCGTGTGAAACTCCTTTGAACACCCCTTGATCCTTACCTTTCTTTGGCAGAAATTTGATGAACCCTAGACCTTACTTGACCCACTACCTATAATCCTCTTGATTTTTAGTTTAGTGAATAGCCAACTTAGGCCAAAAGCCTAAGTTGAGGTGTGGTGAAAAGGAAAAGGCGAAGTCAAGAAGTGCAAGAAAAAGTCTCTCTAACCCATGATATTGCAAAACAAAATGAAAACCCTTCTAAAAAAATGTATATATATATATATATAATTTTTGCATAAAAGTACTAAAGGAGTTGGGTTTCCAAGCAATACATGGAGAGTGAATGAAATGATTACTTAGAAGGACTGAAAGAAAATGTGATAAGGAAAAGGTAAAGGACGTTCTGAGAACACCACATCTCATGAGGAGGAAGAAGTCACTGAGCCTAAATGACCATACCTATGCACTCAACCCCATTATAAGCCTTGAAAAGACCTTTTTGATATTGAGTAAGCCGAACCGAAAGTCGATTAGAAAATAAGGGCAAACCTATGGGTGAAAACATGCATTGTGTTCCTTTTTTTTAGTGTGAGCATTGCATGTGATTCCTGGTCTTAAATTGAATAGCCTCTCTGTATGAATATGGAATCATTCTTGGTGTGATGGCATTTAGATACTTTCGTTGACCTTGCACTTACATTAGTAGAAAGTATTGTGAACATGAGAATTTTTGGTAATGGTGTGTCACAACTTGAATCTTTGGGTACACAACTGTATCTTTGCAGAGGTAGTTTGAAGTCTTGTTGTGTACATTCATGATTGAGTCTTGTGTAGCACTGTTTGAGACACCCTTTTTGAACAGCTGAACTTGAGTTTGCTTGAGGACAAGCAAAAGTTTAAGTTGGGGGTGTTGATGAGCCCACAAATTGGACTCATTTAGGGCTATATTTTAATAGAAATTGTGTCCTCAAATGCTTATTTTATCTCAATATCTGATGAAAACCTTTAAGTTTCAGGTATTTGAAGTTTTAAGGAAAGCATGGACACTACTTCACAAAAAGGAACGAAAAGGCTGAAAAGAACAAGAAAATGAAGGCCTGAGGATCACCGAGTTCACTTGGCGAATCGCCAAAGGGTCTCACTTTGACTTTTGTACCAGTGTGTTGAGCCCTAAAGGAAAGGATCAAGTCGACGGAAAAAAGGAGCAGTCGATGCATCGCCGAGTAGGTCCACAAAGCAGTACTATGTCGCCCAATGACCCAGAGCACGACGATGCCGAAGGATGGTGAAAGACAGTGATGAAGTACACCAAAGGGAAAATCATTGAGTTGATCGGTGATTCTGACTAATGTCGCTGAGTGATCCACCGCTGGACATATTTTTGAAAACTATAAATACTCATTGAGTATCAGATTTTAAAGAGAACATTTTTTGAGTATCAACTTTAGAACAATATAATTTTAGTACTTTTATTTTACTCTCAAGTTTGTAAGGGTTTGAAGACTTGGAGAAGAAAAGGGTTTCACCTCTTTCAATTTGGAAGTGGGTCTCTTGGATTCTTCCTTCTTTGCTCAAATAAAGACTTATTTCTCTATAACCATTTGATTTCAACATAATTGAAGGTATAAATTTCTATCTCTTGATGTATGGCTAAAAACCCCCATTCTTGGGGTGTGATTTAGCAAATATATGTTAATATTATTGTTGGATCTTTTGCTTGCTGATAGGTTAGATGTATTTTAATGGTGATTTCACCTAGTGGTTGTGGTTTAATTTAATGGGTTTGTAGTTGCAAATACAAAGCCACCCATGTGTTTTCAGCTTGCCCGAGAGGGAGGTCGAGAAACCAAGACCGCTAGACTGATGGCCTAAAGAGTGGGTCGACATGAGGTTCAACCCGAGAGGGTGAGCCATAGTTCCATATCCTAACACTCCGCTTGAGAGAGTGAGTGGGCTAAGGCGTAGGCTGGCCTTCAGGCGACAAATGGGTGTCCGAGAGGAACACATTCGAAACGGGGTAAGTTGCCCGAGAGGGAACTTATTTCCATCTAAAGCTTAGCCTAGTCACTATTATCTTGCAAATTTCCTATCGAAAGTATGTACCCAACTATCTATCTCAACTTGTATTGCAGTCACACCCCAAGAACTGTTCTCCATACTTGATTTTCTTGTTATTTTTGTTATTTTTTCTATACAAGTGAAAAAACCCCCATCGTTAATCCACACTTTTGTGTCCCCCTCTTTAATTTACAATGTTTTTATTTGTTAATGTCTTTAGCTACGACTAGTTAGAACTAAATTTATTTTTCTATTAATTCTCAAAACCGCTCCCTTGGGACACGACCCCAATACTTGGTTGGGTTACTATACTATTGTATGATTCGTAGACACTCGTACTAGAAGTTGTGTCGTTGATTACGCAAATACAAAATATCACCTAACGGCTCAAATTTATATCCTCCCAAGAACAACCTATTTTGTGCCCTCCAATTCCGAAGTGATTAAGAAGGATCTCCGGACGTTGTTACCAGTATGTTGCAAATATTTTCCATTGATGTTTATGCATTAGTAGACCGCCGGACCACTTTGTCCTTTGTTACTCCTTTTGTGGCTATGAAATTGATGTACTCCCCGATGTCTTAGAAGAACCCTTTTCGGTTTCTACCCCTGTGGGTGACTCAGTTATAGCTAAAAGAGTTTATAGGAGTTGTTCCATCTCGTTGTCTCATAAGGTCACACTGGTTGATTTGGTAGAATTAGATATGTTGGACTTTGATGTTATATTGGGGATGGATTGGTTGCATACTTGTTTTGCGTCCATTGATTGTAGGACTCGGGTGGTGAAGTTTCAATTTCCTAATGAGCCTACTTTAGAATGCAAAGAAGGAAACTGTAACGCCCCTCAAAATGAAGTAGGATAAAGTAGAGCCTTACATGGGTTTTATGCATTAATAACTTGTAAAAAAAAAAACAAGAGGTCCAACTAAGTGAGGGGTAGTTTGGGCATTTATTTTTAAGTTGTTTTTATTATTTTAGGTATATTAGATCATTTAAATGAGGGTTATAACTATATTCTTCAAATTAGAATTTCCAAAGTCTTTCTCTCTCTATTTT
>JAJOOS010010504.1:0-43403 GCA_029582725.1 Solanum chiquidenum
ACTTATTAAAATCCTGCTATTTGTTTTACATAAACACAAACCCCCCTTTTTATTATCTGTTTCTGGAAATAACTTGACTAATTGAATATAATTGTTAGTTAAAAGTAAAGTCTAAACCATTTTCCTCGTGGGATCGACCCCAACTTACAAGTTGGGTTCTTTACTTGATAACGATCGCTTATGCTTCTGAAAGGAGGTGTAATTTGAGCGTATCAATAGGTTGGCTCGGTTAGGTGTTCAACTAGTGGATTCCACCAAGGGTGGTGTCATGATCCATAATGGCTCCGAATCATCTTTTGTGATGAATGTGAAGTCTAAGCAAGACCTTGGTCCTATATTAGTTGAGTTGAAAGAGTCGGTACTCAAAAAGTCCGTTGAGGCTTTTTCCCAAGGGGGAGATGGGGTGCTTAGGTACCAAGGTCGGTTATGTGTTCCGGATGTTGATGGTTTGAGGGAGAAAATTTAGAGGAAGCTCATAGTTCTCAATATTCTATTCATCCGGGGCCCACCAAAATGTACCATGATCTACAGGAAGTTTATTGGTGGAATGGCATGAAGAGAGACATTGTGGGATTTTTATCCAAATGTCTGAATTGTTAACAAGTTAAGGTTGAGCATCAAAGGTCGGGATGCTCATTACAAGATATACCAATTCCCACTTGGAAGTGGGAAGAGATTAATATGGATTTTGTTGTGGGTTTGCCTCGTAACCGAAGGTAACATGATTCTATTTGGGTAATTGTAGATAGGATGACAAAATCATCCCACTTTATACCTATCAAGGTTTCCTTTTCGGTGGAAGACTATGCCAAGTTGTATATAAGAGAGGTAGTGAAGTTGCATGGAGTTCCTTTATCTATCATTCCAAAAAGGGCTTGGTACCAAGGTTAATTTTAGCACGACTTTTCATCCCCAAATTGATGGGCAAGCGGAGCGTACCATCCAAACATTAGAGGAATTGTTGAGGGCATGTGTTATAGATTTCAAGGATAATTGGGATGACCACTTGCCATTATTAGAGTTTGCCTACAATAATATCTATCACTGAAGTATCAGTATGGCTCCTTTTGAAGCCTTGTATGGTAGGAGATGAAGGTCTCCGGTTGGTTGGTTCGAGGTAAGTGAAATTTCTTTGATTGGTCCCAAACTAATTTATGAGGCTATTGAGAAAGTCTGACTCATTAGAGAGAGTTTGAGAATGGCTAAAAGTAGACAAAATTCTTATGCCGATGTTAGAAGAAGAGATCTAGAATTTGAAGTTAATGATTGGGTCTATTTAAAATTCTCACCTATGAAAGGTGTGATGAGGCTTGGCAAGAAGGGGAAACTTAGTCCCCGATATGTGGGCCCATATCAAATTTTGAAGCGTGTTGGGAAAGTTGCCTATGAGTTAGATTTGCCAAATGAGTTGGCTTCGGTTCATTCGGTATTTCATGTTTCTTTGCTTAAGAAGTGTATTGGAGATTCAACATCCATTATCCCTTTAGAAGGTTTGGGAGTTGATAAGAGTCTCTCATATGAGGAAGTTCTGGTAGAAATCCTAGACCGACAAGTTAAGAGGTTGAGAAATAAGGAAATAGCTTCTGTAAATGTTTTATGGAGAAATCATCTTCCTGAGAGTGCTACTTGGGAGGCCGAGGCCGATATGAAGTCCCGATACCCTCATCTCTTTCCTTCTACTCCTATTCAAGTTTGAGGTAAGTAGTTCCTCTTGAGTTTTAGTATTTTGAAGTCATGTGTTTTATATGTGCTTTTCCATGATTTCCTTATATTATGAATGTTCTAGATGAAATTCATGTTTAGTAGGAAAACTGAGTTTTTCATGACTTATGTTACTCACGTTGTTGTGCATATAGTACGAGTTGCTTATTTGACTTCATGAGTTGTGTTGATGAACATGCTTTAGTATGCTCTTGAGAGTAGTTGAATATTGGCTCCATGATGTTGTGTTGAGCATTATTTTAGTTGGAGAAGGTAGTTCCACCTATGAATATGAGAAATATAGAGTTTTCATACATATTGGGTTGTTAGATGTAGTTCGTACTTCCTTGTATTGCATTGACTATATTTTGAGATGAAGTTGATGTTTCCTCCTTTGAATTGTGCATTTTATTTTATGTTTCATGCATGATGGGCTGCTAGTCTTGAGTCTTTAATTTTGGAAGGTGCCTAGCTAAATCGTCATTCAAGGACGAATGTTCCCAAGGGAGAGATATTGTAACACTCCGGAAACTAGGAGGCTAAGCTAGAGCTTGATGTTAGGGTTAGAGGCTTAAACGTATCTCCTCGTACCTTAAAATTCATGTTTTCGTGTTTGAAAAACAAGGTCTAAACCCCAGTGACCAACCATGGGTCCTTAAGGAAAAGACCCAAAAAGTGAGGTGGGCAGTGACCCACGAGGGCAACCTACGCCTCGTAGGTCCACCAATGCCCCGTAGGTTGGGGTTATGGATCAAGCCTACCAAAACAAACCTTAGAACCCCGACCCACGCTTCACCAGCACGGGCCATGAGTCCATCCACGATCGTAGATGAGGGGGTCGTGGGTCACACCTGGAAATTGTTTTGGGGGTTTCACTTAGCGGTATTTTTGGGTTTTCCTTTTTAATTTAATGTTAAGTGACATTCTTTTACACTTAATTAAACTAACTATATAAGGTTTTTAGGTCTCTAAACTAAGTCATCTATATCATAACTACCAACTTCACAAATTAAAACCAGTTTTCCCCAAAATCTTCTATCTAGAACTCCAAGGAAGAAGAAGGAGAAAATCAAGCTAGGGTTTGAAGAAGGAGGCTTTTTCACTCAAATTTGTGATAAATCTTCGTCAAGGTATGGTGGTCCTTCATCCATGGATAGTTTTCATCCATGGAGTCCCTCCAAATTCAATTTCAAACTTGTAATTTTCCCAAAAAGCTAGGGTTTTACTCTAAGTCATGAATTCACTTCAAAAATGATTCTAATGATTAAATTGCTTTATATTATGATCAAATTGATGATTATTTATTGTTTTAATAGGAATGTAACCAATCCATGCCTAGAATGACATCAAAATCTACCATTTCTAACTCTAAAAGATCTGCTGAGGTGTCTTTATGAGAGACTGTGACAAGGTAATTTCTATATACCCGTCTAGTTATAACTGGGTCACTAACTGGAGTAGAGACTGAGAAGGGTTCTGAGAGAGATTCTAGACTAACATCGAAGTTGACCACTATATAAGAAGTTACAAAGGAAAGAGTAGCCCCTGGATCTAATAAGGCATAAATATCTAAGTTAAAGACTAGTAACATACCAGTGACCACATCAGAAGACAAGGCATAAACATCTAAGTTAAAGACTCGTTACGTACTAGTGACCACATCAGGAGAATCTTCCTGGTCCTGGCGAGCGTTGCGAGCATATAACCTATTCTGGCGCTGACCGCCACTTGTACCAGATGAGTTACCCTGATGAATTAGGTGACCTAATGGTGATGCTAGAGCTGTAGACTAAGCGCTACTAGTGTTACCTCCATGTCCCTGTTTAGAAGAAGGGCAATCTCTCAACTTGTGACCAAACTGGCCATATTAAAAACACCATTCTTTCCTTGCAAGACACTCGCCCGGATGGTTCTTACCACATTTTGAACAAGTTGGGTAGGTTTTGGTACCTAAAACACTCCCATGAGACTTAGAGCCTGATGCCCTACCTTTCTGATCCCGTCGAAACCTGGAAGATAGAGCACTGGCTGATGAAGGTGCTGGGGCTGAAGATTTCTGTTAGAACTGAGAGGGATTTCCACTACCCGATTTCTGTTGAGAATACTCATAGTTTCCTGTCCTAGCCTTTTTGTTCTCCTTAGCCTGTTCCCTAAGCTTATCTTCCTCAACCTGCTGAGCATGAGTCATGAGCCTTGAGATGTTCATATTTTCCAGCAACATAGCATTTCTACAATCGGTCTTTGATAAGTCGGATACCCCATACAAAAACTTGTTCATTTCAGCCCTGGAATCGACAACCATGTGAGGAGCATACCTTGAGAGTTGGTTGAACCTGAGTCCATACTCTTGGACTGACATGCTACCTTGCCTCAAATTCATGAACTCCTGAGGTTTTTCCTCCCTCAACTCTTTTAGGAAGAACCTATCAAGAAAAGTCTCACTAAAACACTCCCAAGTGATTGGAGCCGCATCCGTACCTCTATTTTCTTTCCATTGAGTAAACCAGATGTGAGCTACAGCCTTAAGATGGAAGGATGCCAACTCTACCTTATCATTACCAATTACTAGCATCACCCCAAAGATCTTCTAGACCTCATCTATGAAATTTTGGGAATCCTCACCAACTTGCGACCCTACAAACTCTGGCAGATTCATCCTAACTAAATCACGAACCCTGGATGCTAGTGATCCACCACTAGCATTTGCAAGAACTGGAACCTACTGTTTGTTCTGGTTAGTCACACTCTGAGCCAAAAGTTGGATAGCATTCTGAAACTCTACATTTGAAACATCCTGATCTGGGACTGGAGAAGCTGCATTAGCGTTGTGGGCATATGCATTCCTTGCGTTAGCTCTACTAGAAGGCATGAACTGAAACACATAACGATGAGGTAAAAGGTAGATCATACCCACACACGATACGAATAGAAAGAAAGTGAAGTTTTCTTAAAAAAACACTTTGTAGCCTCCCTCTCATTAAATGTGGTGCACTTCACACTCATGAAAAGAACTGTACTTAGTGCGGCTTTTCAGACACCCTAGGACACTTAAACGTAAGGCTCTGATACCAAGGTTTTCACACCCCAAATCTACCCCAAGAGCGTAAACACGAGACCTAGGATCACGAGTGACCCCAAGCTAACCCTGCTGGTATATCATAAGCATACTTGAATATTTTCAAGATAAAAGTCATACTATGTGGAAGTTAGAAACATATCATAAATGAAATGATGGGGAATACCCATTCAAAATCTGAATATATATAATAAAACTGAGTTTAATGACAACTAGAAGATCAAACTCAACTAAAACTGAAGCTAGACTATGTCTGAAATAAATCCTCTAGCTGACTAGAGATGTAGGGACATGCCCCAGCTAAATCTAGCAAAACTGAAACTGAAAGTAGAAAGATAATCTTGGTAATCATCATCAAAGAATGAGGACTCACCACTAATGCTACTGAACTGATGACCGGGAACCGATCTATGCGTGATCTGAATGTTAAGGACCTGAACCTACATCACGAGAAGATGTAGCGCAGAGTATGCGTCAGTACTTGAAAGGTACTGAGAATGCAGGATAGAATAAAGCTGAACAATAATCATAACTAAACAAAGCATACTAAATCATGATATAATTTGAACATACTGAAATGGAGTGAACTGAATGCAATGACCAAGTACATGACATGCTAAAATTGGATAATGAAGTACAACTGAGAACCTGGTTAAATGCATAAAAATCTGACTATGGGAGTTACTAATGACCGTCATAAAACCACAAGAGCTAAACATGGAGTCCGATGTATATGCCCAATCAAGAGGACCCAATATACCCTGCCAAAGGTATAGAGGAATGACTAGCGTGATCACTAAAATGTAATGCTCACAGAGGGGACTTATAAACCTACGGGGGCACGTAGTTCTGGGACTATGATGGTGACAGACCCTAGTCCTCTCGATATAAACTCTACTCCCAACTGAATATGTGTAATTTCTAACATAAATGAAATAAATTGGATAGCTCAACAATCTGACATGCAAATCTGGAAAAGCAACATTTATTCTGATAATGAAAAATTTAAAAACTGAGGCATGTGTAGCTATTTATCTGTCCTAGCTAATGCAATTCATGAACTAAAAAAACTACATAACTAGGGTTTTGAGTTTTTGTGAGAATCTATGCAAAAACATTATTAAGACTTGATATTCTGAATAGGAACGTTAAAATAACTAAACCATAGTAATTTACTGAAATTCTAGAAACCCTAGGTCTAAACAATAGGAAGGCAATCAAGAATCTAACTGAAATCTAGGGACCTAATGGGTGAAAGGAACCCACTAGTGAAATCCCACATACCTGGTGACGAATTCCATGGAGAAACCTTTCAATTTTAGGGCTGAAACTGATAAAAACTTGTTGTGTTTTTGGACTAGGGCTTGGTCGACTATTTCTCCTTCTTTTGTTCAACTTGATGAATTTTTGGAGAATGAGTTGACTAGGGTAAGTTCTAATTAAGTAACTAGGCTAAAACTGACCGAAACTACGTAGTTTAGGGGTAAAACGCATAGGGAAATGTCCAAATGACCCCTGACTTAAAAGTCTGCCGCAACTGACCATGGCCCCTCTGACACACAGTCAAAAGGACCATGTACCGTGAGGCTAGTTATGGTCCTTGGTCAGTGGCTATTGGTTTCTCGAGGTGAGCCTCCACAGACGCCACCCCGGTCCGTCGTCATGACCACGGCCTATGAAGGGGCCCGTGGTCTGACATCTGTCTTTGGTGGACTCTGCCTAGCTTCCAGGATTGCCAGGATGGTCCGTGAGGTGGTCTAGGTCCTGTGAAGGTCTTTGTGGTCTACCTCTGTTAGAAGGGATCTGAGTTCATGGGCAGGTCAACAGATCGTGGTCCCTCTCACAGTCCGTGAACCCTGTCGTGGTTCGCTGGATCAAGTGATTTGCTGCTTCATTTTCTAAATCTGGTTTTTGAGGTGTTAAAAGTTGAATTGAGTATCCTTGAGTTGAGTCTCTTTGAGTAGAGTATCCCTGAGCTGAATCGAGCATCTTTTAGTTGAGAATCTTTAAGTTGAGTATCTTTGAGTTGAGTATTCTTGAGTTGAGTCGAGTTGAGTGAGATGAGACTAGCTAAGTATGTTCCAGTTTTATGAGTTCAAGCTTATGTTTATGCTTTAAAATTCTTCCTGACATGCTCGTTCGTTCAATGTACTGATTCTATTTGGCATGCATATTTATATGATCCAAATATAGGTATTCAGGGTCATCAACAGACGCTGTATTGATACCATTTGGAGTTCTATTTAGCTTTGGTGAGCCTCCTTGCTTTAAGAGGATTCCACTTTTACTTTCACTTTTTTAGGATGTCGTGCGTCCTATCTCGATAATCTTTCTATAATAGTAAAGGCTTCATAAATAGTTTAAACGTCGAAGAGCGTATCATCATATACTTTATTGTTGGAATGTTTTGAGGTCATGAGACATTTAACTAATACTTCTTAAATTATTTTCAAACAATTATTGGAGTTGAGTTTACATCAAGTTTTAATGTTATTTATGTATCTGGAGTTCCATTTTTGCTTGAGTAAGTCTTCCGCTGAGGTATTTGCCAGACCAATGGTTCGCTTGGGAACAAACAATGGTTCTCGAGTGCCGCCCACGTCCAGGGTGTAGGCTCAGGACGTGACAAACTTGGTATCAGAGCACAGAGTTCAAGTGTCCTAGGGTGTCTATAAAGCTATGTCAGTAGGGTCTTGTTTCTAGTTGTGAGGGCTCCAGTTCTATAAACGAGGGACTAAGAGGAGCCTATGAGTCAGTTAACTATTGAGTTCAAAATAATGCACTCACATTCATATGAATCACGTGTTTGAGCTAAAATCAAGATGTACTCTATTCTCTAAACCTTATTAAGGTGAGACCCTTATGAGAAAGTGTGTTTTAGATCTTGGGTAATATTTTCACCCTAAAAGATAGTATGAATTACAAGATTATGAGCAGTAGTAATAAAGAGTGCCCTTAAGTTAAAAGAAAAGCGTGCAAAGGTTCAGTAATCTAAGAAAGAGAGATAGTGATGAGGCAAATTATGTTATTGTAGTCATGCACCCAGTAAGTTATTAATAAGGAATTTTCCCTTATGGATAGACTAAGAAGTGTTGAGTTTGTGAATATTTCATGATAGGAGGTAGAATAAGAGTTACTAGTTAGGATGAATTAGAGTATACTTTTACTAGAAAGGACTTTATGATGATGTGTCGTTATGTTTAGTAACGACCAAGTGTTGGTGTTGAATAAAAGAGCAGGAGTATTTATGAGGTGATATATCTAAGATAGGCTTATGATTTTAGGGAGAACCCATAATATTCAAAGGGTTACACATCTAATTAGGTAATGATATATAGTGAATAGGTAAATAGTACTTAAGTTGTGAAAGGAAATGTGATGGTATATTGTAAGTTTGAAGACTAAGAGATAAAGATTGACTACTTGTCATAAGGTTTTAATTGGTGAGTGTTTCTTAATTTTATCTAGAATTCGTAAGTTAGTATAGTATGTGAGCAATTATATTGATATCCGTGTTTAGTATTAGACACTAAGCTTGAATTTGAAATGAGTGCCGGGATCAAAAGATGGAAACAGGAGGGTGATGGTGTTAGTTTTGAGACCTGATCTAGTAGGTTTGACCTGAAATAGGTGAGGAGATGAAAGTGGTACCTTGCAATGAAAATGTGGTATTATAACCCATAAAGGAGAGAAATGAAGGTAGAGTAGTAAGAGGTACACCTAAGATGATATGTGGCCAGCCGAGGATCCAATTAAGTTAATGATTTTCCATGTGTGACTAGATAGTATATTGGGGCTGTCAATGTAAAATAGGCTGATGTAAGCATTATTATTTTTCCTTAAGAATTAGATAAAACGGCCTTATAAGCCAATGAGAAGAGGTTAATAGAAGCATATTAGAAAGAGATCTTAGAAAAAATCTTAGTACCTGCTTATGGAGAGTTTAGTATCCATGAGATAAGCCTTTCCCGAGTATTAGAGTAAAGGGAAGGTAGACTAGTTTAAAGATGATGGAATAGGTCCATACCTTTCAAGTGTTAGCTTTTGAACTAAGGGGGAGATAATACACTGAGAAATCAAGTCAAGTGTTGAGAGTAAGATAGTAAGAGTTTAAAAGAGTATGGGAGATATCTTTTCAGAGGTCCTTTTAGTAGTGAAGTGATGTTAGAAGGAGAAGGTTAATGATCTTATCGTGATAATGATCGTGTCATAATTCCATCTAAGGTTATAAATGAGGCGGAAGAAGATTATGAGGTTTTAATATGAGAGCTAGTTAAATGAGAGCCCATAGTTGATTTCGAGTACTAATGCTGGAAATTCTAGTTGGTATGGCAGAGATGATGAGATAATGAGAACTTCTTCAGGAGTTGGTTAGTAGGAGTCCATGGAATTGTTAGAATACTAAGCTTGAATGTGGTGTGGTTAAAGAGTAATATTTTTAGGATGAGATTCCCTATAGAGAGGTATCGAACCCGAACCTTAGGATTTGGGTTAAACTTGAATATAGTAAGAGCATGTCGTTAGACTCATACCTTGGTAAGAAAAGTCATGTACTCTTGTGGGAGCTATGAGTTGTAGACAATGAGGTATGTAAATAAGGAAAGAAGACCGTGGTTGAGGAGTGTTTCTAAGCTTAACAACAAGAAATCACATTACCCCGGGCAAGGTATTTCTATTCTTACTTCATTCCCAGACTTCCTTTGTTTCAGATAAGGTAACTTCAGAGAGAGCATGACTATGTTCACAACAACATTTTTATTGACTTAGATGCTATAGGAAGTCCCAACTCATGGTATGAATCAGTTCAACCTATGTTAGTAGGCAAGTTTATGAGTCAGGAGAGTTAGTAAGAGTAACCCCATTCCATACCCAGTCCAGTCGTCATTCGAGGACGAATGATCCTAATGGAGGGGGATAATGTAGCACCCTAATTCTTTTGAGCTAAAACTCGAACGTGTGAGTAAGATTTTACCAAGGAATTTAAATTTTGTTAGGTTTCAAGATTACTAGATGTAGCACATTGAGTTCTAAAAAGAACTGAAGACAAATTGATTCAAGTCATCCGTAAGTTGTTTTAAGTTTTAGTTCAACTTCAAATTACCATAACTTTTAGAACATAATGAGTTAGGTAGACAACGAGGTATCAAATCAAAGATCTTTGAGTCCTCTGTCCAACGTCACCAAGTTTGCTACAATCCGTGTTCGGATGAGGAAGATATGACCATTTATGTGTAGCCTCTCTAGATAGGGCCTTGTCACCGGAACTAAGGATGGGTATTTTAGTCTGTTCCTTACCCCCACTTAGTCTAAAAGTGAATTGCACCCAATTTAGGGTCTAATTAGATTAGAATCAGTTTCATTCATCCCCAAGACATTTAAGGCTTTAGAGAGGAGGTTCAAGAAGAGAAAAAGTTGAAGGTTCCAAACGTTCATCCAAGATTTTGCCAAGAACCTAGTTCTTTAGGGTATAAACGTTCTCATAGTATTGGGTTCGTTCACCCACATGCCAAACATGTGATTTTTACCTGTAATTTTGTTCTTGAGGTTGAATGATTTGAGTTCTTGAGGTTTTAGGCTCATTTCTTGTTAATGGAGTCTTGTTGAATTCTTGAGGTTAGGATATTATGAATGAGTGATTGTTTTGGTATGTTTTGAGTGGGTTTTCGATCTAAATCTGTTTATTATATGAATCTATCGTCGGGAAATCTGGGAGGGAGTGGCGCGCCGCGCCAATGAGGAAAAATAAGGGTTGGCGCCCTATGCTAGAAGAGCGCAAGGATGCAGCCCTAGTCGCCTAGGGGCTGGCGCCCTACGCCAAGGTCGTCTTCCCTTGTTCTCTTACATTTTCATTCCGTATGTTATCCCTCGTATCATGTAGTCATTTCCCTACTGATATTAACTATCCTAAGCTCCATAAATCTTTGAGAGATCATGCATATCATAACCATAACTCTTGAATTCACATTCCAAATTCAAAGTAGAGTTAAGAGGAAAGTTCAAGAAAGTCTTTGAGTCAAATTGTGAATCCCTTTGAGATCAACTATCGATTTGAGCTATGCTTCGAGGAAGTAGGTATGAGAATGAGAAGAGTTGTACACATCAGTTCTGTATTGTCATTTAGACCTTTGAGTTGAGTTGTTCATGTCCATAATTTCGTAAGAACTCTACGGATGGAGTGTTGTTTAAAGGAGGAGTATCTTCGAGTTTTAAGTTCTTGAATATTGAGTTCCTAACCCTTTTAGAAATTATATTTCATAATTATGGGGATTACCATATGTTATACATGGAGGTCATTGAGTTGAGTCGGTCATGCCCATAATTTTGCATGAACCCTATGAGTCGATCATTCTTGAGATGAGTATTGTCATTGAGTCCTTGAGTTCTGGAGTTATTGAGTTTCGAGTATTGAGTTCTATATATGGTTATTGAAATCCTTGAATTGAGTCGTTTAAATACAAGTTTGGCATGAATTATATTTTAAGAAGTATTTTACACTTAATTGTAATTTGTTTTAAGACTTGAGTAAATGAGTATGATGAGAGTTGAGTTTATGTTTTCGAAATGAATATAAGGGAACTAAGTATTCCCAATAGTAAATGTTTTACATTTGCAATGAGACGAAATTTTGATTTCCAAATGAGTTCATGAGGAGTTTTGAGCACTATATCTTTTAAGATAACCTTTTGAGTAATAATCTCAAAGTTTGAGGATGAGGAAATATTTTTAAACATTGAGCATGAGTTATTTTTTTGAGAGTAATATTGAGCACCGATATGGGGACGAGTTCAGACATCTCAAAGTCTTCATAAACCATGTATGCCAACATGGGTAAAGGCTCATAATTTTTAGATGATTCCTTATTGCTTTTTAAGAATAGCTTAGTGGATCCACTTAGTTGAGGATGGCTTATACTCTGGCAAGGTATAGGACAGTTTTGGCAACATGGGCGAGACGTTGTATCATCATATAACTCATAGTGATGGGTGTTGGTTAGAGAATATCCCAAATAAGAGTTATTATTGTATTCTTACATACAATTGAGTTATTATTGTATTTTTTTTTACATACAATTAAGTTATTATCTACAGTTTCAAAAGTTTTCCATATATTGCATATTTTATTGTTACTTTATCCTTGAATTGAGTTGAGTATCCTTGAGTTGAGTCTAGTATCTTTGAGTTGAGTATCTTTAAGTTGAGTATCTTTGAGTTGAGTATTCTAGAGTTGAGTCGAGTTGAGTGAGATTAAATGAGGTAAGTATATTCCCTTTTTATGAGTCCAAGGTTTTTTTATAAACTTTAGAATTCCCCCTTACATGCTCGTACATTCAACGTACTGACGTTATTTTTCTTGCATCTTTTTATGAGGCAGATACATGTATTTATGGTCATCAACATACGCTCCGTTGATACCACCTGCAGTTCTAGTTAGCTTTGGTGAGCTTCCTTGCTTCCGAAGGTTCCACTTTTACTTTCAATATTTAGGATGTCGTGGGTCTTGTCCCGATAATCCTTCTGTAATAGTAGAAGCTTCATAGATAGGTTAAAGGTCAAAGAGTCTATCATCATTTCCTTTGTTTTTGGAATGTTTTCAGGTCATGAGACATTTAACTAATACTTGTTAAATTATTTTCAAATAATTATTGGAGTTTAGTTTAAATTGAATTTTAAAGTTAATTATGCATTTGGAGTTCCATTTTGCTTGAGTAAGACGTTGAGTAATGAGCTAGGTCAAGGGTTCGCTTGGGAACCAGGAATGATTCTCTATTGCCGACCACGTCCTGGGTGTAGGCTTGCGACGTGAAAGAGCTTCTGAATGAGTTATAGGGTTATTTGCAAGACTTGAACTATTTTGGAGTTTATTGGTGTAGGTAGGGCTGGTGTAGTTGCACATGTTCTCTATTTTTCCCCACCCAAGAGAATTTTCACATTAGATGTCCTGCTTCTATGACTTTGGGTTGGCTTAGTCTATGCGGCACTTTCTAGGTTTTACCGCGCTTGTGATTCTAATTCTGCGAGTCTAGTGTTTTTCCTACAAAGTAAGAATTGTACGTGTTTTCTGCATTCGTGAAGGATTTTTCGCACTATCATTTTTTTAAAAAAAAGTTGGCATAGGTTATATGACCCGCTTATGTGCACACTTTCCTCTTCAGTGAGCCAAAAACTTTGACTAAATTTCTTCTTTTGGGTGATCACTGAGATTAAATAAAATATTTATCCAATTATGAGATCATTGTTCAAAGTTGATGTTGGGAGTTTGGCAGCTCAATTTTAGGCCATTTTAAAAGAATTTTGTTCGATCTAATCTTGGAATAACATACTAACCTCGTATTTTGTTTCTTTCTCTGCTAATTATTCATTTATTTTATCATTTAATCCCTTTATTTTTTAGAAATTTGGGGGGAGGGGGGTTCCTACGTTGTAGAATTGATAATTCTTCAATTTAATGTTTTGACCTCGGAGGCTCGGGATTGACTCCTTAGGCCCATACTAGAAGTACACAAATATGAGTGTCTATAGATTCATATGGTTATGTATGTTACATATTCACCTTATTGGAATCGTCCAGAGGTATTTTGAAATGACAAGTCCATAATTTGACTATTTGATTAAGGCATGTAGTGAGTTTCTCTACTCTTACGTAGTGTTAGGATTATTTGATTGTTGAATTAAGGGATAATGGGTAATTAAGGTCTTGTATAAATGAGATGATGAACATTTATGTGAGTATCAATATCATGTTATAGGTTGATTAATGGATATCTAATTATTTGATGACTTTGTGATATGTGAGCAAGATTTGTGATAAAATTCGTTTAATTACAACTTATATTTCTCACTAGGTTGATATTTTACCTCCTTACTCTCATTTATAGATTGCCATTTTGATTGCTACTCTTAAAAAATGGTATACGATATTGTGTATTGCATTTGGTATGATTTTCATGCACAAAATAATAATTATTTGAAAACATAAGGTGAGGTTACCCGACTGCAAATTCCTATACAATACAGACTAATGTGATAAAACTATATTCTTATTGGTTTGTGGCATATAATACATATACTCTTGGAATAAAAATAGTACACTTAATTATCATTAATTGGTATTATAGTTGCACACTTGCACATCATTTATATGAATTGGAGTTATAAATATTCATATGATTATAAATTGATTGGAGTTCTACGTCTGTTCAATATATGTACCTTGCGAGTTGTCCAAGTTTGTGTGTATATACATATATAAAGTCAATGATGAAAATTTTATTCATGAGAATGAGGAGGAAGAATATATTATACTAGCTCAGATAGGATACTTTCAGTGATACAAGTTGCTCATCATGTATTCCTAAGATAGTTAGAATAATTTTTTTGAAGAACTTGATAAGAAACAACAATGTTTAAAGAGTATTTTCAAAACAAGAAAATTAAAACAAGTAGAGAAATTTGAATCAGAAATAGATTAGAAACAATATAAAAAATATATTTCTCAAAAAATAAAATTGTGCCTACAGAATGCACAGTGTCCCCTTAAGGAAATTATTCTCCACAAGTACCCGAGGTTAATGGAATATATCCTTCCAGGATAGAATGATCTTGCTCACTGGTGTATCGGTACATATAACCATGGGGTCAGCGAACTACTCAATGACAGTAAAGAACCCTTAGAATACTAGATTTAGTAGTAGTAGAAGAAGTCTAGAAAATTGGTTCTTTCAAAATTAGAGGAAATCCCTCTATTTTTAAACTACAAAGGGTAGTGTGGAAAGGTTCTTATTTTGCCTTACCAGAAATGTCACAAATCTTTGGAAAAGTCAATCCTTTGGAAAGGTCACAACCTTTCATAAAAGTCACAACTTTTTATACAAGGCAACTCTTCATAAAAGTTGAAACTTTTCATAAAAATCACAACTCTTCATAAAAGTTGAGACTGTTCCTTTTCCATTCACTCTTTTTAAAACCCAAAAACTCCCCTCATAAATGCGAATGATTCTAAGATAAAGAAACGTACAAGTGTGTATACTTTACAAGCAAGTATTAATTGTATCTGGATAAGTAGGTTTCTCTTTGAAATTTTCGTAGTGAACATATCTCAGATATACTTAGTCAATCGATAGATTTGATATCCTTGAACTGTCAAGCTTTGGTGTATACCAAGACAACCATATGTCACACAATCAACCCTTTACCATTTATGGTTCTTATGGTTGAGTTTGTTTCAGCCATGAACACCTCGTGGTTTCATTAGTGTATAGAGAATAGGCTTTTTACAATGATTCTCTTTGAAGCGTCTTCCACTTCACACACTTATAGGTGATTTCTAACATGCGTTATTCGTAGATTCACTATTTGATCAAATTTGCCGAAAATTAACAATTCATTAAAAACTTTAAGCTTTATTAACTCGTTAACATGCCTTCTTATCCTATCCTTGTTCCTAAGCATTGTCTTCATCATGAGAACGGATTGATTTCGTTGAGAATGTTGAACCGTCAGTCACAACATTGTTTTCTCCTTGAACCTAGAACTTGGGATCTCCACTCTGCTAGATAGTGTTACCACCCTGATGACTTGTCCTATGCCGTAAACCCATTTCCTTAAGGATTCTTATACATAAAATCACATCATCAACTCTAAGATCTTTCATATCAAAGTTGCTTTCTAGCATATGTTTAGTAACATTTATGCCATTAGTTTCTCTACTGATGATCGTGATCATCAATATACAAACAAACAATGACCTTGTGATTTTAATGTAAACACATTTATCACTTCCATCATTCTTAAATCCATTTGCCAACATGGTTTGGTCAAATTTCTCATGTCATTGTTTGGGTTCGTATTTTAGTCCATAAAGTGACTTAACAAGTTCACACACTTTCTTTTCTTTACCAAGAACTACAAAACTCTCGGGCATCTCCATGTAAATTTTTTCCTCCTATTCTCCATCTAAGAAAGTTGTTTCCACATTCATTTGATGAATTTGGAGATCATATACCGTATCTAATGCACTTAACATCCAAATGAATATTGTCACGACCCAATGTATCCCCTAGGTGTAACATGGCGTATAAGACCCCGAGAAGCCCCATACAAGTCATTTAGCATTCATCATACAGGAAATAAAGTAAAAGAGATTATAAGAAAACATTTATGAGTCAAAAAGTTTTATAAAATTAAAGCGGAAGTCTAAGACATCGTGTCCAACCCATCTAATACATAAGAATGAATCAGGGCATAGCCCGTACATCATGTTTAAAAAATGAAAGTAAGTAAAATTGAAAACAATAAATGACCATCCTTGAAGCATGAAGACTTACCAAAGCTCGGAATCTCCTCAAGGAACTCTAGCCACAAAACTGGGAACCTTGACTGTCGGACCCTACATTTTGGAGAAATGTAGGCAAGAGTATGCGTTAGGACAAACATGTACCAAGTATGATATCCATGCATAAAACATTTGAAAACATACTTAAAAGAGATACCTTCATGAAATGCAATGACCTAGCTAAATATGAGATAATGAGTTAGAAAACATGAGACATAAAACATGGTCAATGCACCTAGTCATCATCTTAAACATGCATGAGATACTTCCTTGAAGTAACCTTAGTTCATCATAACTTTCTTATCAGAAGTAGCTTTAACAGACATATCAGACCATGTGAGCTATTAACATGGAATCTAATGTCTGCCCCATATTGAAAAGGGTTGTCCTACTTGCCGAAGTAAGGACCATGAACTTCTAGCTTATGTGGATCTACTAGCTAATGTCTATCTAGACAACCCTATGTTGGTACATAGTTTATGGACACGGGTAATCGCCACTTATCCACTCGGTTCTAAGCTAACTTCCACGAAATAGTTCTTATTCATATTCATCTTTGATCTTAAAGAAACATGGTTAATCGCCTTATGTCCTTACATCATGTGACATGGGTAATTGCCTCATGTCATTCAATTAGAGAGCATGGGTAATCGCTTCTTGCCCCATCGTTATAATAGCTTCTTAACATTGGTTTATTTTAGGTGAGAAGACCTTTCAACCCTAAGAACCTTTATCATGTGAGAAAACCTTTCACAAGCATGCTTACATGTGTATATTAGAAATCCATTCACAATACAATAATAGTAACATCATTGATACTTCACTCTCAAATCATCCTTAAAACATTTACGTACATTTCATGAGAACATGCTTGATTAAATAAACTTCTCTTTCAGAATCCAAAACCCATATTATATAATCATAACTTGGAAAACATGGATATTAATGGGTTCATGAAGGATCATCATAAAAACATGAGATTAACTCAATTCATGCATAAGAGATCAGAAAGCAATCAATTAAATCAATTAATCAAACGACGACATGACATAGAAGAAAACCCTAACTCAATTGGGGAATTCTAACTTTGGAAATTGGAGAAGTTGGGAACTCCATGGATGAAAGGCTTCTATGGATGAAAACTATCATACCTTAATGCCAATTGCTTAGCTTCAATGGAGGAATTTGAGACTTGACTTGAAACACTAGGTTGATCCGTTCTTCTTCACACTTTCTAGAGAGAGAAATATTTTAAAAGAAAGACTTGTTCATCTTTTGTAAATTTGAGAGAATGATTTCCACTGAGGAAATTTGGGGGTTAAAACACTTATATAGGGGTTTTGGTGAACGGTAAAATGACACAGTATTAGGATAAAATAATTAGGAAAAGACCCAAAAGCCCATGATAAAATAACTACCAACCTAGTCAACGGATGGAACCTACGGACCGTCTTGTCCCTCCGTCGATTGGTTCAGAGACTTAAGTCCTTGGACCTCAAATGATGGGACCCACTCACGGGCCGTGGTCCAATCAACGGGCCGTGGGTCCCAACCGTGGTCCTCAACTTTCGACCTCAAAATCTCTCTAATTTTGGGACTCACCGACGAAACCTATCTACGGCTCGTGGATTGAATGACGGGTTGTCCTGGTGAACTATTGAAAATGAATTGGAACTTGACATTTTTGGAAAATCTGACTGCCAACCACATACCTAACTTATGGTCCGTGCATCAAATGATGGACCGTCGGTGGCATCCGTCAGTCCTAGTACCAGGTTCCTTGAAAGATGAATTTTTTTACCCTTTCTCGAATCTGAGGTGTTACATTATCTTCCCCTTAGGATCATTCATTCTTGTATGAGATTCAAGACATCATAAGGAAGGTAGAAACTATATCTAACAACCCAACATGCATGCCATTAAATAAATACACATATAAGAGGAGGAAACATCAACTCCAAGCTAAATATTCAAAACTTCATATCATGAAGTCTTTATGCAACTCATACTCAAATGCACATAAACATGTGGTAATCAATCAAGTTGACTCATTTTCTCAAAACTTCAGTTTTTTCATGAACATGCATAAATGAGGAAATCATGGGAATATCTAAGAAACATGACACCAAAAGAGTTAACCATGAGGAATATCAATACCTTAAGCTAGAGTAGGGGTAGAAGAAAAGTTTGGATAGTGCGCTCCGCTTTCCCATCGGTTTGTGGATGAAAGGCCGTGCTAAGTTTAACACGGTTACCAACACCCTTTTGGAAGGATTTGCAAAACTGAGAAGTGAATTGGGTACGACGATTGGAGATAAGGGATAGAGGCAATCCATGCAACTTTACCATTTCCCACAAGTACAAATTAACATAATCCTCCGCCAAATAAGAAACCTTGACGGAAATGAAATGAGCCGATTTCGTCATTTAATCTACTATAACCCAAATCAAGTCGTGTCATCCCCGGGTGCGAGGAAGTCCAATGGCAAAGTCCATATTCAAATATTCCCACTTCCAAGTAGGAATGCTAATGTCTTGGGACAAACCTCCTAGTTTTTGATACTCAACTTCCACTTGTTCACAATTAGGACACTTAGCCACAAATTCCGCAATATCCTTATTCATCCCATTCCACCAATTGATCTCCCGCAAATCACGGTACATCTTGGTGGCTCCCGGGTGAATAAAATATCGGGAACTATGAGGTTTTGATAAATTACGTTCTCTCAAGCCATCAATATTAGGAACACACAAACAACCTTGATATCTAAGTACTCTTTCTTCCCCTTAGGAGAAAGCCTCTATGAACTTTTTAAGCACCGCTTTCTTTAATTCAACCAAAGTAGGATAACGATCTTACTTGACTTTCACATCTGCCACAAAAGACAATTCTGAACCATTGTGAACCGTAACACCACCCTTGGTAGAGTCTACAAACTGAACACCCAACCGAGCCAATCTATGAACATCTCGGACCAACTCCTTTTTACCATCCTTAATATGGTTAATACTTCCCATAGATAGTCTTCTAAGAGCATCTGCCACTATGTTTGCCTTTGCGGTGTGATAGAGAAAACTCACATCATAATTCTTCAATAACTCAAGCCACCTTCTTTGGCAAAGATTTAGCCCTTCTAATTAAACACATATTGCAAACTCTTGTGGTCGGTAAAAATATCTACATGGACTCCATACAAATAATGTCTCCAAATATTTAAGGCAAGAAAAACCGCCGCTAGTTCAAGGTCATGGGTAGGATAATTCTTCTCATGAATCTTAAGTTTCCGCGAAGGATAGGCAATAATTGTCCCATTTTGCATGAGCACACATCATAGCCTAATTCTCGTGGCATCACAATAAACAACAAATCAATTCGTCCATTTCAATAAGGTCAACACCAGAGCGGAAGTAAGTCTATCTTTCAATTCCTGAAAACTCTTTTCAAATGCTTTGGACCATATGAAATTAGCCTTATTTTGAGTAAATGTTGTTAAAAAAGAGACAATCGAAGAAAGCCACTCAACAAACCTTCTGTAGTAACCAACCAAACCTGAGAAACTTCTAATGTCAGAAGAGGATAGAGGTCTAGGCTAACTCTTAACCGGGTCCATCTTCTTAGGATCCACCTCGATACCCTTACTTGAAACAATATGGCCAAGAAAAGCCACAGACCTTAACAAAAATTCACATTTGCTAAACTTCGCGAGAGTTGTTGGTCCTTGAGAATTTGCAACACAATCCTCAAATGATTAATATGTTCACCCTAAATTCTTGAATAAGACAATATATATCATCACTGAATAGAATAACAAATATGTCAAGGTATTGTCTAAACACCCTATTAATCAAATCCATAAATGACGTCGGCGCATTAGTCAAGCCTAACGACATTACAAAAAACTCATAATGACCATACCGAGTTCGAAAAGTCATCTTCGGAATGTCATCTTCTTTCACCCTCAATTGGTGATAACCCGACCGAAGGTCAATCTTGGAAAAGTACCTTGCTCTTTGAAGTTGGTCAAACAAATCATCTATCCTAGGGAGTGGATATTTATTCTTAACGGTAACCTTGTTCAATTGCTGATAGTCAATACACATACGAAGTGAACCATATTTCTTTTTAACAAACAAGACTAAAACACCCTATGGAGATATACTTGGTCGGATGAAATCCTTATCCAACAAATCTTTCAATTGTTCTTTAAATTCATTTAGTTCTCCCAGAGCCAAACAATAAGGAGTAATAGAGATAGGTTGTGTATCTGGGAGAAGGTCAATACTGAAGTATATTTCCCTTTTGGGAGGAATACCGGGTAAATCATCTGGGAACACTTCTGGAAACTCATTAACCACGGGATCCACTCAAGAGTAGGGGTTTCAAGATCTACATCTCTTACCCTAAGTAGATGGCATATGCAACCCTTAGAAATCATCTTTCTAGCTTTAAGACAAGCGACAAACTGACCCTTAGGCATATAATTTCCATCTTTCCACTTTAGGACCCACTAATTTGGAAACTGAAACTAGCCTACACGTGTTCTACAATCAATTGAACCATAATATGAGTGAAGCCAATCCCTACCAAGGATAACATCAAAATCTAGCATATCAAGCTCGACCAAGTCAACAAGAGTAACTCTATAGGACAAGGAGACGATACACTTTCTATATATCCTCTTAGCCACAATAGTATCACCAACATGAGTAAAGATGTAAAAAGGATCTAACAACACCTCCTGCAGAATATCAAACCTCATAGCCACATATGGTGTCACAAAGGACAAGGAAGCACTGGTATCAAGTAGAGCATAAGCATCAAGTTGAAAGACTTTCAACATACCGGCAACCACATCAGGAGAACCCTCTTACTCATGACGAGTCTGAAGTGCATAAAATCTGTTTTACTTGGAAGCATTTGAAGCCGAAACACTTGGACCGACGATTATCTCCTTCATTCTTAGCAACTAAAGAACAATCTCATATCTTGTGGTCCATCTTACCACAACCAAAGCAAGCAATGGAACCCGCTAGACACTTGCCCTCGTGCTTCCTTCCACACTTAGCACAAGTAGGCAATAAAGACCCACTACCATTTCCTCCTTGAGGCTTAGTGTTAGATACCCTCTCTTTGTTGAACCTAGAAGGAGCATTGGAGGAACCTTGACCGACAAAACTTTGTCGAAACTTAGGACGACTATGTCCGTCAGACCTTGAATGAGAGAAGTTATCAGCACCGGTCTTAGACCTCCTTGCCTCCCTCGAGTTATCCTTAAGTTTATCCTCTTCTATTTGTTGAGCATGAACCATGAGAATAAAAATATCCATATCATTGACAAGTATAGTGGTAAGACATTCCTTACCCAAAATATCGGACATACCTGAAACAAACTTAATCATCCTTTCCCTAGGATCGATGATCATAATAGGAGAGTATTTAGACAATTGTGTAGACTTCAAAGTATATATCTTCACACTCATACTTCCTTGACGAAGGTTAATGAACTCAAGCACCTTTGTCTTTCTCATCTTAAGGGGAATGAACATATAAAGGAAAGAAACTTTGAACTTTTCCCAATTGAGAGGTCCAACATATTCTGGTCTCCTTTCTTTCCATTGGCTAAACCATATTTGAGCAACACGCTTAAGTTGATAAGAGGCCAACTCAACCTTTTCAGCCGGCGTCACTTGCATGATCATCAACACCTTGTAAACCTCATCAATGAACTCTTGAGGATCTTCCTCAACCCTAGAACCATCAAACTCTGTAGGATTCATTCTAGGAAAGTCCCTCACTCTAGATGCCACCATACCCACATTTGGGTTCACGAGAACCGCAACCTCCCTATTGGCCTTGTCCGTTCATGGCTTCGGCTAACACTTGAAAAACAGCCTTAAACTCCATATTAGTAATTTGCTTGGCCAAAGGATAGATTAGAAGTTGGGGAGCTTGAGGAGAAGCTTCTTGTTCCGCATTCTCCCTCACATTCATTCTAGCATAAGCTCTTCAAGTAGCCATCTCATGTAGAACATTGGATAAGGATTAGGATAGAGACCTTACAGAGTTAAACTCAATCGCATAACTTTAGAGTAATGAAAGAAATAGAGTTTCCTAAAGATCTTATAGCCTCTCATTCCTAAGTGTGGCTCTTCACACTCATGGAAAAGACTATACTTGGCGTAGCTTATGAGACATCATAGGACCTTTCTAAATCTTATGCTCTGATTACCAAGTTTGTCATGACCCAACATAGCCCCTAGGTGTAACATGGCGTATAAGACCCCGAGAGGCCCCATACAAGCCACTTAATTTTCACCATACAAGAAATAGAGTATAAGAGATAAAAAGAAAACATTTACGAGTCTAAAAGTTTTATAAAATCAAAGCGGAAGTCTAAAACATCGTCTCCAAGCCATCTAGTACATAAGATTGAATTTGGGCATAGCCCGTACATCATGTTCCAAAACTGAAAGTAAGGAAAACTGAAAACAATAAATGTCTGTCCTCGCAGCATGAGGACTCACCATATCTCAGAATCTCCTCAAGGAACTCAAGCAACGAAACTGGGAACCCTGACTGTCGGACCCTACATTTTGGGGAAATATAGGCAAGAGTATGTGTTAGTACAAATATGCACCAAATATGATAGACATACATAATACATTTGGAAACATACTTAAAAGAAATACCTTCATGACATGGAATGACCAAGCTAAACATGAGATAATGAGTTAGAAAACATGAGACATAAAACATGGTAAATGCACCTAGTCATCATCTTAAGCATGCATGAGATACTTTTTTAAAGTAACCTTGGTTCATCATAACTTACTTGTGAAGTTGCCATAACTGACATATAAGACCATGTGAGTTATTATCATGGAATCCAGTGTCTGCCCCACACCGAAAAGGGGTTTTCCTACTTGCCGAAGTAAGGACCATGAACTTCTAGATTATGTGGATCCACAAACTAATGTTTATCTGGACAATCCTATGTTGGCACATAGTTTATGGGATACGGGTAATCGTACTTGTCCACTCGGTTCTAAGCTTAACTTTCACGGAATAGTTCTTATTCATATTCATATTAGCTCTTAAAGGAACATGGGTAATCGCCTCTTGTCATTTAATTAGAGAGCATGGGTAATCACCTCTTGCCTCATCATTAGAATAACTTCTTAACATTGGTTCAGTTTAGGTGAGAAGACCTTTAAATCGTAAGAACCCTTATCATGTGAGAAAAACTTTCACAATCATGCTTACATATATATATGAGAAATATTTCACAACAAAACAATCTAATTACTAACTTTCATCTAAAGAATTCATCAAAACCCCAACAAAACAAGATTTAGAATGAACTTCAAGAACACTTATCAAGAACTCAATTACTTCAAATTTTGAGAATGAAATTACGCTGAAAATAGCATGATTTGCGTCTGGGTCAACGAACCCAACACTATGGAAACTTACATACCTCTTAGGGATTAAACCCACGGCAAAAATCTGCAATAAAACTCAAGAACCTCGACGAAAGCTTTGATCCTCTCCTCTTTTCTCTTCCTTTCTCTTCTTGAATTCTCAACTAAAACCCTAGGTGTATATTAGGATTATAAAACTGAACCTAATCAGATTAGACCCTTAAAACCTTACTAAAAATGAATTAAATCTGATTGGGTAAGGAAAAGACCAAAATACCCCTCATTATTTTTGGGTAACTTTTATTAATTGGGTAGCCTGACTTAAAAATGGAATATCTCACTCATCCAAAATCGAAACTTAAGAAAACTTGGTGGCGTTGGAAATATAATTCGAAGATCTTTCCTTTGATATCTTATGGGCCACCTAACTCATCCTGTAGTGAAGGTTATAACCATTTGAAGTTGACTCAAAACTTAGAAGAACTTAAGAATGACTTGAATGAGCTCTCTTTAGTTCTTCTTGGAACTCAAGGTGCTACATCTAGTGCCCTTAACACTTAAGAAAATTTTAAATTCCTCGATAAAATAGTACTCACAACAAGGGATGGTTCAAGTCTTAGCTCAAAATTTTCTAGGGTGTTACACAATTAATCAAAGAAACCCATGACATAGAAGAAACCCCTAACTCTATTGGGGAATTATAACTTTGGAAATTGGAGAAGTTTGGAACTCCATGGATGAAAACTATCATACCTTAATTCCAATTGCCTAACTTCAATGGAGGAATTTGAGAGTACTTTACTTCAAACCCTAGGTTGATCCCTTCTTCTTCAAGCTTTCTTGAGAGAGAAATATTTTGAGAGGAAAACTTATTCTTCTTTTGTATATTTGAGAGAATGATTTCCATTGTGAAATTTGGGGGTTAAAGCACTTATATACTGTTTTTGGTGAAGGGTAAAACAACACAATATTAGGATAAAAAAATTAGAAAAAGACCCAAAAACCTCTGATAAAATAACTGATGACCACGTCAACAGTGGGGACCTATGGTTCGTGGGTCAACCTGCGGACCGTCCTGTCTCTCTGTCAATTGGTTTAGAGACTAAAACTTTTGGACCTCAAACGAAGGGACCCACCAATGGGCGGTGATCCAATCGACGGGCCGTGGGTCTCAATTGTGGTCCTTAACTTTCGACCTTAAAATATTTCTAAGTCTAGGACTCACCTACGAAACCTATCTACCATTCGTGGAATGAATGACGGACCATCAGAGGCGTCCGTCGGTCCTGGCACCAACTTTCATGACAGCTAAATTTTTGGAAAATCTGAGTGCCAACCATGGACCTAACCTACATTTCATGTATCGAATGACAGACCATCAGAGGCGTCCGTCTGTCCTGGCACCAAATTTCATGAAAGCTAAATTTTTTGCCCTTTGTCGAATCTGAGGTGTTACAAATATAATTCTAGTTACTGGCGAGTATTTGTTGAAAAAATCAAGACCTTGTTTTTGGCTAAAGCCTTTGACAAAAGTGTTGCTCTGTATTTGTCAATAGTTTCATAGACTTTCATATTCCTTCTGAAGATTCACTTTGAACCCAAAGATTTATTTCCAAGAGAAAGATCAATGAACTTTCAACATGGTTACTCAAGATTGAATCAATCTCACTTTGGACACCATCTTTTAAAAATGATGTGCCAGAGAAGACATAGGATAGGTTACAAAATCATATCCGAAGGAAGTAGATGTCCTTTGACATTTACTACGCCTCTGAAAATATTTATCAAGTACAGTCTCCTTTTGTTGTTTCCACTATTCCTCATATGGAATTGATTGTGTCTAGAACAAACAAAACTTTTTATTGCTTTCTTTCTGAACTGAAAAAACTTTTTCTTGTTCCCTTTTGTTGTAAGAATAACTTCTCCACAATTTGTTTTTGTAAATCTTAACTTATAAGTAATGTAACCATCATTTCCTTCAAAGATCAGTCTTTTTTCCATTCTGCAATTTCATTAGATTGAGGTGAATAAGGTAGTAGTTTGATGGATAATTCTACTTTCCAATCATATTTCTGCAAAACAAGATTTATACTCTCCATCCCTATCACTTATCTTTTTTTCAAACTGATTTTCAACTTCAATATTATATTGCCTAGACGTTTTTATTGCTTCTTCCTTACCATTAAGCAATTAGATAAAACCGTATCTAACGCAGTTTTCAATAAAAGTTTTGAGATACTTTTTCCAACCACGAGATGATGTTGAATTCATATCACAAATGTCACTGTAAATCAACTTAATGAATATAAATTCCTTTCAACAAATTTATAAGAATGCTTAGCATACTTTGATTCAACACAAACTTGACATTTTTATTTATTGCACTCAAAGTTAGACAAAACTTCTAAGTTGATCAGTTTTTCTTGCAAGGTTTTGTAATTGACATGTCCCAAATAGATTTACCCAAGCTAGTAAGAACACATAAAAATATTGAGTTTGAAAAAGCTCACCGTGAGGTTGTTTTTTCTCACAAATATTTTGTTCCTACTTATTACAATTTTGTGTGATACAAACATTATATAGAGTCAGCACCTTGTCAAATGTCCATTTCATAAGGACATTTCCATAACTTTAAATTTGATTGTGATAGAACTATCTATGAACATAGTCTCATCGGGTCCAATAAAGGCAATATCATTCAAATATTTTTTTAGAAAACATGAACAAATAACTATTCAACAATATTCATGTCTATACAAATAGTTTTATTTTTATAGACACATATTTTCCTAAAAAATAACAACATTTTAAGTGACACTTTTTCATAAAAGATCACAATTATTTTGAACAAGTATATATATAATTGGTAGTTTCACACTAGTCACACCATGTACTAGTAAAAGAGAAACTCAACGACCAAAACATCAAATATACTCCTAGAATTTTGTGGGTCAAACATAATTCAAAATTATCATTGAAATTATATCTGGTGCTCCAAATTTAAATGAGACAATATGTCTAATTTTATCTTTATCATAAGCAAAGAACCCCCACATTTTAAATATGATCTCAAAAATATTTTTTGAGTATTTGGAAATAGTTTTTCCACATATTTTTCCCATACTATAAAAATGTGATTAACAATATGAAACCTCTTTTAGAAATATTATTCTAGAAAAGAATTATAGTGCTTCAATTATCTTTGACAATCGTTACACAATGTCAAAATTCATTCCATAGAGGCATTTATTGCAGGCACAAAGATCACAAACTTTAAGTCACTAGTTTATTTTCTATCACAATTAGATTTACCACCTACTATTTAGAATACTAACAATAAAGACAATTTCTTTTGTAGAATTTGTTTCTATTTAACAATGAAGTTTGTTATTAACCAAAAGTACAACACTGACTTATTAGGTGAAGTTTTTATATTCTTCAAACCAATTGGACAGACTAATTTATCAAGAGTAGAAAACTACAAAAGTTTTTAGTCTACAAAAATTAGACATAATCAAAATTCAGACAGTACAAAACTACAAGAGATGTTTTAGTCTCCAAACAGAATAAAACATATTCTTAGATTATCACATAGATATAGTTTTCTTTTAAAATAGCCTTCCAACTATAACATTTTGAAATACTGTCTTATGAAAATAAAATATGCATATCTCATTCTGCAAATTAGGAATTTTAAAGGCAACAATATTTTCCAATGAAAATTCATTCAAAAAACACATGGTTTGCACTATTTCCAAAGACACACATGATAAGAAGTGTTAACCTTAAACTATTTTCTTCCTTAGATAAATAATAAGAGAGTTACCTGGTGTAATATTTAATCGAAATACCAACAATTCTTCTGGTACATTCTCACTTCGACCTTGCTAAACAAGGCACCAAATTCTAGAAAAGTAGTGCAATAATCTTCTACTTCCATGATTTGTTTCCCTCAAACAGTAGAATACAAAATATACCAAAAGTATAATAATTTCCTTAAGATTGTTTCTCATCTTATATTCCTAAGATACATAGAACAAAAACTTTGAAGAACTTGATAAGTAACAAAAATGTTTAAAGTGTATTTTCAAAACTAGAAATTGAAAACCTTTAGAGAAATAGAATCAGAAATAGATTCGAAACATTATACAAAATATTTTTCTCAAAGAATAAAATCAAGCCCACTGAATGCACAGTGTCCCATTAGAAAAATTATTCACCTCAAGTATCTGAGGTTAATAGAATATATCCTCCCAAGATAGAATGATCTTAGTTACTGCCTTATTGCTACCTATAACCACGGTGTCAGCGAACCGGTCAACGGTAGTAAAGTACACTTAGAATACTAGATTTAATAATATTAGAATAAGTACAAAAAATTGGTTCTCTTAAAATGAGAGAAAATCCCTCTATAAATAGACAACAAAGGGTAGTGTGAAAAGATGCTTATTGTTCCATATAGTAAAGGTCACAACCCTTTGGAAAGGTCACAATCCTTCAGAAAGGTTATAACATTTCATAAAAGTTATGACTTTTCATACAAGTTACAACTCTTCATAAAAGTGGCAGCGTTTTATAAAAGTCACAATCTTCATAAAAGTCACAACACTTCATTTTCCATTCATACCTTTTAAAACCCAACATTACATTGGTTCTCTTCTTATATAATAGTGACGGACTCTAGGTTAAGTAGGTTTAATATAAAAAATTTCCTCAAGTAAAAAAACCAAACAACCTTTGTTAAACTAATTCATTAAATATCTAACTTTAGGGGCTGTGCTTGCATTTTTTTAAAGGGTCACTTATGGGATTTTTTAGTAATTTATAAATAGTGGAGACTTTTCGATATATATTGATTGTTTTCTCTTATGAGAGTTTGAGGCCTTGTTGAGTAACCTATTATTGATGCTTTGTTTTCTAGGTGGATGACAAGATGAGTTTAATTACCTTACGTCTTCCTCATATACTAGGTGTTTTTTTTTATTTCCTAGTTGAAGGTATTGGTTTTGTTATACCCTTAGTTTTTGATTAATATCCATATTGTGTCTTATTTTTATATTTTACTTTATTATTTACTTTATTATTCTTATTTTAAGATTTCCTTCCTAGTTTTGATTGTACCAATGAGTTCATATTTGATTTTTAATATCTTAGTTAAATTCGACAGGCCATATATGACATAGTAGGATAGTTTCCATGGATCCCAAAGGATATTTGAATGATTTAAGTGATTGGATGGAGTTTAGTTTTTTTTTAAAATGTAAGTTGAGCATTATCAATATTGATCAAGATTATCTCAAATTAGATATTTTGCATAGATCCCAAGGGATATAAGAGTGATTTAAGAGATTGGATGGAGTTTAGATTCCTTAAAAATTTTGAGTTGACCTTTAGCAATATTGATCAAGATGATCACGAGTCGGGAATTTGATGAATTCCAAAATATCTAGAACATGCTTTATTAGCAATTGAACTTCTGATATTTGTTTGAGAGATCCTTAATGAGCTACAGGGTTATTTGCAAGACTTGGAATATTTTGGAGTTTGTTTGTGTAGTTAGAGCTGGTGCAATTGCACATGCGATCTATGTTTCACACTCTAAAAGGCGTTTTGCAGTAGAAGTCCTACTTCTATGAGTTTGGGTGGGCTCACTCTATGCTGCACTTATGAGGTTTTCTCGTGCCTGTGATTCTAATTCTACAGTTTGAGTGTCTCCCCCAAAAAGTAAGCATTGTATGCGTTTTCTACATTCTTGAAAGATTTTCCACACCATTGCTATTGTTAGTGTAAAGTCGGCATGGGTTAAGTGACCCATTTATCTGCACATTTTCCTCTTTAGTGAACCCACATATATGACAAAATTTCTTCTTTTGGGTAAATGACTGGGAGTTAATAAAGATATTTACCCAATTATGAGTTTATTCTTCAAAGTTGATGTTAGGAGTTTGGGAGATCAATTTTTTGTGATTCAAAAGGTATTTAGCTCAATCTAAACTTGGGTTAACATGCTACCCTCATATTTGGTTTCTCTCTCCGCTAATTATGCATCTATTTTATGATTTAGCAGTATATATATTTGAATTTGAGGGGTGGGGGGGGGGGGGGTTCTATGTTAGAGTATTGATAGCTCTTCAATTTGGAAGGGAAATTGTTATTGGACTTTGATGATTTTTGTCGTATTAGTTTCTAATGTTATGTGTAACCTAATTTTGAATCATGTTTTTAATGTTTTGATGTTGGAGGCTCAGGATTGACTCCTTAAGATCAAGCTAGAAGAATATAAATATGAGTGTCTATGGATACATATGTTTATGTATATCTGAGGCGGGCACACCCTTTTAGGTGTGGGTGCACATGTACTTGTTAACTTGAGAAAAAAAAATCATGTGTATATATGTATATCTATTTTGAGAAAATGACCGAAAATAGGATATAATTAGAAGTGCACCCATGGAACATGGTAGTGTGATTGTCTTAGTGGTACAAGCTAAAGGATCCACCTATGAGACCTGAGTTCGATTCCAGCTAGATTGCTATTTTAATGTTTTTGTTCTATATTTATTTTAGAGCTCATATTTGAGTTAAGGTATTATTGGTGCACCCGAAGTCTTCACATCCTAGGTTTGCCTTTATATGTATTACATATTTAACCATATAGGAATCTTTTGGAGGCATTTTGAAAGGATAAGTCCATAATTTGACTATTTAATGTAGTGACTTTCTCCACTCATATATAGTGTTAGAATTATTTGTTTGTTCAATTAAGGGATAATGTCTACTGAAGGTCCTCTATAAATGAGATGATGAACATAACATTTATGTATATTACATATTTCACCATATTGGAATCTTTTGGAGGCATTTTGAAAGGATAAGTTCATAATTTGACTATTTGATGTAGTGACTTTCTCCACTCATATATAGTGTTAGAATTATTTGATTGTTCAATTAAGGGATCATGGCTACAGAAGGTCCTTTATAAATGAGATAATGAATATAACATTTATGCACGTATCAATATCATGTCATAGGTAGATTAGTGGATATCTATTTTTTTAAATGACTTTTGATATGTTTGCATGATCGGTGATAAAATTGATTTAATTGAAACTTATATTGCTCACTAGGTTGCTATTTTACTTCCTTACTTTCATTAATCGTTTCTCATTATTGTTGCTATTCTTGAAAATTGGTGTTCGGTATTGTGTATTGCCTTTGATATGATTTTCATGCACAAAATAAGAGTTAATTAAAATGATAAGGCGAGTTTAGTTAATTGCAAATTCCTATGCAATATACTGATTCATTTGATGAAATGATTTTCTTATTGGTATGTGGCATATAATAAATATACTTTTGGGATCGAAATTGTACGCTTAATTATCATTAATTGGTATCATATTTGCACACATGCACATAATTTATATGAATTAGAGGTATCAATCTACTTATTATTATACATGGATTGGAGTTCTACGTTTGTGCAGTATCTGAACATTGCGAGTTGTCCATGATTATTATTATTGCCTTATTGCTGTCTGAGTTGTTATCATATTTTATCGAGCATTTGCATTGTGTGTGTGTGTTTGTGTGTATATATATATATATATATATATTTGCATTTGGTGCTATGAAGTCACTGCATGGCAATGCTTTGAGAAGAAGGATGAGAAATAGTGGAAGAGCCATAGGATCCATGGCATATTCATGAGAATAGGGGAGGGGCCACATGATCCACAACAGATTAATAAGAAATAGGGAACGTGCCACATGATTCGTAGCAGATTCTATATTGAGGGTTTGAGCCACACGACCCATGGTAGGTTGATCGACAGATTTGCCCCCCATGAGTGTAGACTGAAAGACAACGGATGTGTATCATTAGGAAAAACATAAATCACTCTATATGATATTGCACTACATTGAATTGAACTGTATTTGATTCTCATCCATTTTGATTATTCATAAGTTAATGTGGTTATGGACTTGTGAACTATGTGGAGGATTGACTATGTGTGTTGAGGTGCAAGTTGTTATGCTTTATTTGTGCTTTGTTGTATATGAGTGAAAAATATTAGCTGGGCTATTTATCTATTGCAGGTTGTTGTTGTGGAGGTTCGATTGGAGTGGCTAGAGTACTTGGTTTCTTTATTACTTTACTTAGGGTTGTTAGGTTGCTTGCTGAGTATTGTTGTTATATGGTACTCACTCTCTTGTTTCTATACTAGTGTAAGTTACAAGTTCAGATCATCGTAATCATTCCTTCTTCTATTCTACGTCCGAGGCTTATTGTAAAGTGTTGTGAGGTAGTTGCTTATCATCTTGGCGGACACCTCTTACACCTTTATTATGTTCTAGAAATAATGACATCGAGACTTTTATCGACATTGTTAAAATTGTCTAAGTCATTTATTCTTATTTACTACTGCATCTATCCTTCATATTGGGTTTTAGGCTGACTTGTGTTGGTGGAATAAGACAAGTGTCATCATGCCATTTTTTGATTGTGAAAGGAAAGCTTCTTAAATGCCATTAGGCAACGTAACTATTGAAAAATTACTATTTTCTCATCGAAAAGTGTTTAGTATTATTCCCACATATATTTTGATTGAATTAGTGAGAAAATAAAAATAGTAGTGCTTTCATCGCTCTATCTTTGAGAGTTTGGAGAACTATTCTGAGATGACTAGCATGATCCTTCACATTCCTCGAATAAATCAATATGTCATCAATGAATACAATCACAAATATGTCAAGATATGGCTTAAACACTATGTGCAAAAGATCCATCAACGCTGCAGGAGTAGTCAAACCAAAAGACATAACTAGAAACTCATAATGACCATAACGGGTCTTGAAAGTTGTCTTCAGAATATCACTTTCTGTTAATATCACTGATTATAGCCTGATCTGAGGTTTATCATAGAAAAGCAACTGGCACCATTAAGTTGGTAGAAAATATCATCAATTCTCGGAAGAGGATACTTATTGTTTATGGTGACCTTGTTCAACTGGCGGTAATCAATACATAGTCTCAGAGAACCATCTTTCTTCCTCACAAATAAGACCGGAGCACCCCAAGGTGAGATACTTGGTCGAATGAAACCCTTATTAAGAAGATCTCTCAATTGCTCTTTTAAATCTTTAAACTAAGTTGAAGTCATTATATATGGCAAAATAGACATGGGTTGAGTATCAGGAAGAATGTCAGTGCTAAAGCCTATTTCTCTCTCAGGAGGGACTCCGGGAAGATCATCTAGAAAGACCACTGGAAACTCACTCACAACTTGAACTTACTGAAGAAACGGTGTCACCACACATGATTCATTAACTAAGACTAGGTGATAGATGCACGCCTTGGAAACTAACTTTTTGTCCTGAAGGTATGAAATGAAATGACCCTTAGGCACTATTGAACATTAGGAAACTGAAACTTTACTACTTGAGTTCTACAATCAACTGAGGAATAACTAGTCTGAAGCAAGTCCATACCTAAAATAACATCAAAGTCCATCAAGTCTAGCTCAACTAAGTCAGCCTTGGTGTCCTTGTGATTGATGGAGATGGTAATATCACGATAAACTCTCTCTGCTAGAATAGACTCTCCAGCAAGTGTGGAAACATTGAAGGGCTCAAGAAGTCATTCGGAAAGAATATCAAACCTCGTAGCTCCCCAAGGAGTCACAAAAGATAGACTCATACCTGGATCAAGTAATGCATACACATCAAAAGTAAAGACTTTGATCATACCAGTGAGAACATCTGGTGAATTCTCTTGCTCTTGGTTACTGGTTATAGAATAAATACGGTTTTCTCCTTCTCCTGTCGCTGAAGTAGCTCCTTTCGGAGCAGCTCTATCTGCCGGAGCCATTGAAGAAGATTGGGCTATGTTTCCCCTATTAACTTGCTTATTCTTAGGACACTCTCTCATGTAGTGACCTGTGTGACAACACTTGAAACATACACTAGAGCCATCACAACACGATCTGGGTGATTCCTACCTCACCTAGCACATGTGAGGGTTCAGTTAGCCCCTTGTGCTATACTACCCTAAGACTGAGTAGGTCGAGCCCAGTAATTCTGGGAGTTCAAGTTCCAAAATCACCTATGTTCTTTGGTACAGGCACCCTAGTTGATGATGGAGCAAGTCCAGGTGACCTTTTCTGTATAGAGGATTGGTTCATATTTCTGGTCTTCTGCTGGTTGGACTTCGGATTTGATGTCTTAGCACTCTTACTATGGTACTCTTCTTTGTCTTTCAACTTATCTTCCTCAACTTGCTGCACATGAATCACAAGCCTGGATATGTCCATGTCCCCTATTAACATAGCTGCCTTACCTTCCTTACTTGACAAGTGGGATAGCCTAGACACAAACAAGCTTATCATGCTTCTCATATCAGCAACCATTTCCGGAGCATAACACGATAGTTGAGTGAACTTGAGGTTGTATTCATGCAAACTCATAGACTCATGTTTCATGTTTAGAACTTCTCTTACCTTCGCTTCTTTTAGTTTGTGGGGAAAGAGACTGCCACGACCCAAGGGTACCCCCTAGACGTAACAAGACGTACTTGACCCCAAAGGGGTCTCATACAAGCCTCATAGCATAACTTGAACATAAAAGCATAGGAAAATAGAGTGGAATTTAAAACTTTTTTTTACAATCAAAGTCCTTTATAAAATGAAAGAGATTATTTGACACTATGTCTCAAACCATCTATAACACATGGATTAAAACTCTTGAAATACAATCTTAGGGACATAACCCTCACATAAGTCTAACACATGAAAGTAAAGACAAAAGGGACATATGGTTAAGCTGTCGAATACAATAAGGACTCACCAATCTTCTTCTTCTTGATCTACTAGAGTCCTAGCCATGAGGATGGAATCCAATATCTCCAAAGCCTACACTTATGCAAAATGTAGAAAGATAGGGTTAGAACAAAAAGTACTAAGTATGGAAGCCATGCATTAAAAATCCTTAAAACATGCATAAAAGGGACATTTCATTTGAAACCATGCTATATGCCATTTCAGATCATCATCTTTGAAATCGTTGGAGAATGTAACTCATGAAGCAACTCACATACAATTCATCATAGCGTAAGAGATATCATCATAATTACAAGCATAGTATCTGTCACACCCCGAGCTACCCCGAGATGCGGACATGGGACCTAGGACCACAAGTGATCCCAAGCTAACCCTACTGGCATGATCATGAGCATACTAAATATAATAAACTGATGTGGAAGCTATAATCATAAACAAAATGAAAAGATGGGGAATACCCATATACTATAAATAAGATAAGTGATAACTGATGAGTTTAATACAAAGAAGTTATTAACCTAATACTAAGATAAATCTAACTATGTCTGAAATAAGCCTCTAAATTGACTAAAAATGTTGAGCCATGCCCCAACTAGGTCTAGTAAAACTGAAACTAAAGACTAAAAGCGATAAAGATAAACATGTCACTAGTCCTCGAAGAATGAGGACTCACTACTGATGCTGCTGAACTGAAGATCAGGAATTGATCTAAGCCTGATCTGGATGCTGTGAACCTGAACCTACATCACGAGAAGATGTAGCGCACATACACGTCAGTACTTGAAAGGTACTAAGCATGCAGGATAGAATAAAGCTGAAATAACATCATAACTGAACAAACAAAATAAGCAATGACATAATCTGATCATGATATATATATTGAATGCTGAGATAACTGAATGTAGTGACAAATTTATAGCATACTGACTGAATACTGAATGAACTGTAAATGTGGTCAATTCAATAGAGTCTGACTGAACTATGGGAGCTACTAATAACCGATAATAAAACCACATGAGCTAAATATGGAATCCGATGTATACGCCCCCTCGAGAGGACCCAATATACCCGGCCAAAGGTATAGAGGCATGACTGGTGTGATCACTAACTGATATTGCCCATAGAGGGGACTTACACCTACGTGGCTCGTAGTTCTGGGCCTATATGGGTACGCTGAACACTAGTCCAACTCGGTATTATGCTACTCCCAATAGATTAAGTGATTAACACATTATGACTAAATTTTTGTAATGCTGGATAACTCAAAACTGGACATGCAAAACTGAGTAAGCAACAATTAATCTGATAATGATGCATTCATAAACTGAGGCATGTATAGCTGAATACTGAAATATCTGACCTAGCATGTGTAATTCAAGAACTAAAGAAATACATAGCTAGGGTTTTGAAATTCATGCAATAAACTAAATATTAACATACTAATCTGATTTGGATCATTCTAACAGCTAAGAACCCAATAATTCTAACATTCAAGAAACTCAAGTCTAGTCATAACAAGGGAATCAAGAAACTGACTGAAAACTAGGGACCTAATGGGTGAAAGGAACTCACTAGTGAAATCCCACATACTTGGTGACGAATTTTACGGAGAAATCCTTTGATTTCTGGGCTAGAATTGAAGAACACTTGTTGCGTTCTTGAAATAGGGTTCTTGACCTTTTTCTCCTCTTAGCCTTCTAATTTTTCTAAGTTTGATTAATGATTTGACTTAGGTATGTTCTAGTTATGTTTTTAGCTTGAACTAACTAAAACCTCAAAATTTAGTGTCTAAATGACGTATCTTAGGGGTTAAACAAATTAGGAAAAGACCAAAAGATCTCTCACTTAACTGTTGTCGGAGTGATCGACGGTCAGGACTGATGGGCTGTCATTCAATCGATGGTCCGTCGATTGGGTCCATCGATTGGGTCCGTCGGTTAAGTCTGTCCAACAAGGCTTCACTAAAACGAGCATAACTCTTCACACAGAGGTTGAATTTAAGCAAACTTGGTGGCGTTGGAAAGAAAATTCAATTATCTATCATATAATTGGTCAAAGGACACATAATTCCTTTGTGATAAGATTTATGACTATTTGAATTTGACCCAATCACAATTTTCATCTAACTGGTTGCTGACCCTTACCTACGGTCAGACCTACGGACCGTGGATCCAATGACGGTCCTTTCTAGTCGACCGTCGTTTGCATTAGAGGCTGGGTACAGGGTACCTAAATCCATGGACACAGACCGTGGGTCTGTTTATGGGTCAAGACTTAGCCAATTTTTTGAGCTGGATTGGGGATGGGTTTCAGTGGTGAACCACAGACCACCAGCACTGGCAGTGGTCTGACCAGCGGTCCGTGGATGGCAACCGTGGATTGCACCAACAACTTCTCAAAATCTGCATTTTTGGTCTATCTAGGGTACGGGGTGTTACATTATCTCCCCCTTGGTACCATTCATCCTCGAATGAAGTCTCAACTAGCTGAAATGGAGGGAGAGGGCTGCAATCCCTACCACTAAACACTGAGAACTGCATTTCTGACTGATCTGAGTTCCAAGAACATGCAAATATGCTGAAAATGCAAGTACAAACTGAAGGAACATGATTCTAAGACTGAATTTACGCATGAATGATTGAAAAACTAAGGAGGAACTATTACCTGAAGCTTGAGTGGAATCGGAAGGAAAGAGGTGAGGGTACTTGGACTTCATGGCTGCTTCTGCTTCCTAAGTAGCTCCCTCTACAGACTGACTCCTCCACCAAATCTTGACTTAAGCGACTTTTTTGTTTCTCAACCTTCTAACCTGACGATCGAGAATTTCAACTGGTACATCCTCATAAGAAAGGCTATCTTTTACAGTCACAGTCTCTAATGGCACTATGTATGTTAGATCACCCACACATTTCTTCAAAAGTGAAATGTGAAAAACTGGATGCACTGCTGCTAAGTCTGCTGGCAACTCTAACTCATAAGCCACTTTACCAATCCTTTTCAATAACCGGTAAGGGCCTACATATCTGGGACTGAGCTACCCTTTCTTTCCAAATATCATCACCCCCTTGATAGGTGACACTTTCAGGAAAACCCAATCATCAACTTGGAACTCTAGTTCCCTTCTTCTCACATCTTCATAAGACTTCTGGCGACTCTGGGCAGTCTTAAGTCTATCTCTAATGAGTTGCACTTTCTCCATAGCATCAAGGACTTAATCTGGTCCTATCAAGGCTGCTTCACCTACTTCAAACCAACCAACTAGAGATCTACATCTACGCCTATACAATGCCTCATAAGGGGCCATTTGAATACTGGAATGTTAACTATTATTACAGGCGAACTCAATAAGAGGAAGCTGATCATCCCAACTACCTTTGAAGTCGATCACACAAGCTCTCAACATGTCCTCTAAGGTATGAATGGTACGCTCTGCCTGACCATCCATTTGTGGATGAAATGTTGGGGTAAGGTTAACTTGAGTACCAAGACCCTTCTTAAAGGACTTCCAGAAATGAGAGGTAAACTTAGGACCTCTATCTGAGATGATAGACAAAGAAATCCCATGCAACCTCACAATCTCATTAATGTAAAGCTTGGCGCAATCCTCCGCTTATTCTGTAGTGTTGACCGCCAAAAAGTGAGAAGACTTAGTAACCCTATCACCAATCACCTAAATGGAGTCATGATGTCTGCGTGTACGAGGTAAACCTGTGATAAAGTCAATGTTGATCACTTCCCACTTCCAAGTAGGAATGTCAATCTCTTGGGTCATGCCTCCTGGTTTCTGAGGTTCTACCTTGACTTGCTGCTACTTGGGGCACTTAGCCACAAGGTCTGCTATATCTCCTTTCATAGCATTCCACCAATAGACTTCCTGCAGATCACGGTACATCTTAGTGGCGCCTGGATGGATAGAATATTTGGAGTTATGGGCCTCTTCAAGAATATGTTGTCTCAACTCGCCCACATTAGGAACACATAATCGACCCTGGTAACGAAGCACACCATCTCCCTCTTGGGGGAAAACTTCCACTCTCAGATTGTGGGCTGCACCCTTAAAATCAAGCAAGATTTGATCATTGTCTTGCTTTTCCTTAACCTATACTACCAAAGAAGATGCTGCCCCATTTTGAACCGTTACACCACCATCTGATGCGCTCATAAGATGAACTCCTAGGCGAGCAAATCTGTGAACATCCTTTGCTAGCTGTCTTCTTTCTTCCTCAACATGTGCTACACTACCCATGGATAATCCGCTAAGAGCATCTGATACTATATTCGCCTTAACCGGATGGTAATGCACGCTCATATCATAATCTTTGAGGAACTCAAGCCACCTTCTCTGGCAAAGTTTCAACTCTTTGTGGGCGAATACATATTGGAGGATCTTATGGTTTGTGAACACATCTACATGAAGACCATACAAGTAGTGTCTCCAAATCTTGAGTGCAAACACCACTGCTACAAGCTCGAGGTCATGAGTCGGATAATTCTTCTCATGCACCTTAAGCTATCTGGAAGCATAAGTTATAACCTTACCTGTTGCATCAATACACAACCTAGGCCGACCCTGCATGCATCACAATAGATCACATAACCATGTGAACCCTTTGGTAGAGTCAGGACAGGAGTTGTAGTCAACCTAGTTTTCAGTTCTGCAAAGCTTTTCTCACAATCATCTGACCACTGGAACTTAACCTTTTTCTAAGTCAACCTAGTCAATGGTGAGGCTATGGATGAAAATCCTTCTACGAACCGTTTGTAATAGCCCGCTAGACCTAAGAAACTTCTGATATCTATAGCAGAGGTCGGTCAGGGACATTGTTTCACTGCTTCTATCTTCTGTGAATCTACTCGAATTCCTTCACTAGATACAATATGCCCAAGAAAGGCAACTGATTGTAACCAAAACTCACACTTGTTAAATTTTGCAAATAACTGGCGATCTTTGAGAGTTTGCAGAACAACTATCAGATGATTAGCATGTTCTTCCTCATTCTTAGAGTAAATAAGGATATCATCAATAAAGACGATAACGAACAAATCCAAGTACTGCTAGAACACACTGTTCATCAAATCCATGAAAGCTGCAGGAGCATTGGTTAGTCCAAATAACATGACTACAAATTCATAATGACCATACTGAGTTCTGAAGGCTGCCTTCGGAATGTCACTATCTCTTACTTTAAGCTGATGATAACCTGATCTGAGGTCTATCTTCGAGAAATGACTAGCACCCTGAAGCTGGTCGAACAAGTCATCAATCTTGGTGATGGGATACTTATTCTTGATTGTGACCTTGTTCAACTGCCTATAGTCAATGCACATTCTGAGAGAACCATCTTTCTTCTTTACGAACAACACTGGTGCACCACATGGCGAAAATCTAGGTCTGATGAAGCCTTTATCAAGAAGGTCTTTCAACTGCTCTTTCAATTCCTTAAGCTCAGCTGGAGACATTCTATAAGGAGAAATAGAGATAGGTTGGGTATCTGGAAGGAGATCAATTCCAAAGTTTATTTCCCTTTCGGGAGGAACTCCGGGAAGATCATTTGGAAACACTTCTGGAAACTTATTAACCACTGGAACTGACTCAAGAGTTGGAGTTGCGGAGCTAAAATCCTTAACCCAAACTACATGATAGAGATAACCCTTAGATATCATCTTTCTGGCTTTAAGGTAATAAATGAATCAACCCATAGGCGCTAAGCTACTACCCTTCCATTCTAAGATTAGTTCATTTGGAAACTGAAAACGAACAATCCTAATTCTACAATCGACTGAGGCATAACAAGAATGTAACCAATCCATGCCTAGAATGACATCGATGTCTACCATTTCTAACTCTACAATATCTGCTGAGGTGAATTTCTGAGACACTCTGTCATGGCAATTTCTGTATACCCGTCTAACTATAACTGGGTCACCGACTGGAGTAGAGACTAAGAAGGATTCTGAAAGAGTTTCTGGGCTAACACTGAATTGGACTACTATGTAAGGATTTACAAAAGACAAAGTAGCCCCTGGATCTAACAATGCATAAACATCAAGATAAAAGACTCGTAACGTACCAATGACTACATCAGGAGAATCTTCCTAATCTTGGCGATCCTGAAGAGCATAGAGCCTATTTTGGTGCTGTCCGCCACCTGTACCAGATGAGTTACCCTGCTGAGTCGGGTGACCTGTTGGTTCTGCTGAAGTTGTAGACTGTGCTCTACCATTATTTCCTCCTTGACCCCGTCTAGAAGGACAATCCCTCAACCTGTAACCATACTGACCATACCCAAAACATCCTTCTTTTCCTGCAAGACACTCACCCGGATGGTTCTTACCACACTTGGGACAAATTGGGTAGGTTTTGGTGCTTGAAATACTACCTTGAGACTTAGAGCCTGACGCCTTGCCTTTCTGATCATTACGGAACCTGGGGGATGTAGCACTAGCTGATTAAGGGTTGAAATTGAAGACTTCTGCTGGAACTGCGATTTCCACCACATGATTTCTATTGGGAATACTCGTAGTTACCCATTCTTGCTTTCTTAGTCTCCTTAGCCTGTTCCCTAAGCTAATCACTCTCAACCTGCTGAGCATGAGTCATGAGCCTAGAGATGTTCATGTCTCCTAACAACATAACATTTCTACACTCTATTTTCACTAAGTGTGACACTCCATACATAAACTTATTCAACTGAGCCCTGGAATCATCGACCATGTGAGGAGCATACCTGGAGAGTTGGTTAAACTTGAGCCTATACTCTTGGACAGTCATGTTACCCTGCCTTAAGTTCATAAATTCCTGGGCCCTTGCTTTTCTCAACTCCATGGGGAAAAACCTGTCTAGAGAGGTTTCGCTGAAACAATCCCAAATAATAGGAGTTGCATATGTACCCCTGTTCTCCTTCCACTGAGTATACTAGATATGAGCCACATCCTTAAGTTGGTAAGATGCTAACTCCACCGGATCATTCCCAGTGACCTACTTCACTTGAAAGATCTTCTTGATCTCATCCAAGAAATTCTGGGGATCCTCACTAGTCTGTGATCCTAAGAACTCAGGCGAATTCATCCTAACAAAGTCACGAACCCTTACTGATGTTGATCTACCATTTGCATTGACAGGAGCATGAACCTGCTGATTGTTCTGGTTGGCAACACTCTGAGCCAACATCTGAATGGCGTTCCTGAACTCTGCATTCAACACTTCTTGATCACGGACTGGAGGAGCTGCATTTGCGTTCCTGGCATTCGCATTCCTGGCATTATCTCTACGAGGAGGCATGATCACTGAAATGTAGAACGTCGAGTTAGAATGGAATTTAGATCATACCTTACGCACGATAAGAGTAACAATAAAATGAAGATTTCCTAAAACACTTTGTAGCCTCCCTCTCATTAGATGTGGTGCGCACTACACACCCATGAAAAGGACTCTACCTAATGCGGCTTTTCAGACATCCCAGGACACTTAAACCTAGTGCTCTGATATCAAGTTTGTCACTCCCCGAGCTACCCCCGAGATGCGGACACGGGACCTAAGACCACAAGTGATCCCAAGCTAACCCTACTAGTATGATCATGAGCATACTAAATATAATAAACTGATGCGGAAGCTATAATCATAAACAAAATGAAAAGATAGGGTATACCCATATACTATAACTGAGATAAGTGATAACTGATGAGTTTAATAAAAAGAAGTTATTAACCCAATACTAAGCTGAATCTAACTATGTCTAAAATGAGCCTCTAAACTGACTAGAAATGTTGGGACATGCCCCAACTAGGTCTAGCAAAACTAAAACTAAAGACTAAAAGCGATAAAGATAAATATGTCACTAGTTCTCGAAGAATGAGGACTCACCAATGTTGCTGCTGAACTGAAGATCGAGAATTGATCTAAGCGTGATCTGGGTGTTGAGAACTTGAATCTACATAACGAGAAGATGTAGCGCACGTACGCGTTAGTACTTGAAAGGTACGGAGCTTCCAGGATAGAATAAAGATGAAACAACATCATAACTGAACAAAGAAAATAAGCAATGACATAATCTGATCATGATATAAATACTGAATGCTGACATAACTGAATGCACTGACCAATTTATAATATGCTGACTGAATACTGAATGAACTTAAAATGTGGTCAAAGCAATAGAGTCTGACTGAACTGTGGGAGCTACTAATAACCGATAATAAAACCACATGAGCTTAATTTGGAGTCTGATGTATACGCCCCATCGAGATGACCCAATATACCCGGCCAAAGGTATAAAGGCATGAATGGCGTGATCACTAACTTATATTGCCCAAAGAGGGGACTTACACCTACGTGGCTCGTAGTTCTGGGACTATATGGGTACGCTGAACCCTCGTCCAACTCGGTATTATTTTACTCCCAATAGATTAAGTGATTAACACATTATGACTGAATTTCTGTAATACTGGATAGCTCAAAACCGGACATGCAAAACTGAGAATGCAACAATTAATCTGATAATGATGCATTCATAAACTAAGGCATGTATAACTGAATACTGAAATATCTTACCTAGCTTGTGTAATTCAAGAACTAAAGAAATATATAGCTAGGGTTGTGGAATTCATGCAATAAATTGAATATTAATATACTAATCTGATTTGGATCATTCTAACAGCTAAGAACCCAATAATTCTAACATTCAAGAAACCCTCGGTCTAGTCATAACAAGGGAATCAAGAAACTGACTGAAAACTAGGGACCTAATGGTTGAAAGGAACCCACTAGTGAAATTCCACGTACCTGGTGACAAATTTTACGGAGAAATCCTTTGATTTCTGGGCTGGAACTAAAGAAAACTTGCTACGTTCTTGAACTAGGGTTCTAGATATTTTTCTCCTCTTAGCGTTCTAATTTTTCTAAGTTTGATTAATGATTTGACTTAGGTAAGTTCTAGTTATGTTTCTAGGCTTAAACTGACTAAAACCTCATAATTTAGGGTCTAAATGACGTATCTTAGGGGTTAAATGAAATAGGAAAAGACCAAAAGACCCCT
>JAJOOS010010505.1:0-49029 GCA_029582725.1 Solanum chiquidenum
ACATAGTTAGATTCAGCTTACTTTTGAGTTAATAACTTCCTTGTATTAAACTCATCAGTTTTCATATATCTCAGTTATAGTATATGGGTATTCCCCATATTTTCATTTATTTATGATTTAGCTTCCGCATCAGTTTATTATCTTTAGTATGATCATGATCATGCCAGCAGGGTTAGCTTGGGGTCACTTGTGGTCCTAGGTCCCGTGTCCACGTCTCGGGGGTAGTCTCGGGGCGTGACATGAAAGCCCTCTCATGAATCTATGCCAATAGCATGCGGGCAAAGTTGATCTCGAGCCCCACTACTAACGCTGCAACGATAACCGCTTTATCCCATGTAAGCACATTGTTAGCCTTAGTCAGTGACACCCTGTTCCGTACCAGTAACCAAAAGAATTTCCCCACTAGATTTAAGGTAGCTTCTGAATCCCTAACCGTGGTGTGATGACCCACTCCGCACGCTCTCCATCAATAGAAATGTACCTGGCCAGCCAAAGTAAGAAAACCTCCCTCTTTTCGTTATTACGCTGGAAGGCTCCACTCCTTGCTATATCCCATCTGTAGTAAAATTCGACCATATTGAGTGCCCAAATGTGATCAGGGCCAGAGCCGTAGAGGAATCAGCTGATGGTGGTATGTGATATGTCCACCGGAAAGGCTCGGACTAGAGTAGAAGTGAGAGGATCCTGGGTTGTGGGCTTGGACTTCTTGTCGATAGACCCGCGGAGAGTGGCAGCATAGGAGGCATAAACCTCTCGCACAATATCCTCACTATAAGTCACGGGGATTCGAGCTATCCAATCGCACTTGTGAAGCTAAAAACGCCGGTGGATGTCGAGAATGGTGTGTAAGCTCCCCGTGAGAACTCTGCGTTCTTTAGTAATCAGCCTAGCCATCTTCTCCTTTTCATTTAGCATCTTGGCATCCCTGTAGATTTTCCATTGGCCTTCCACGCACCACCGGTTTGGATCCTCAACCACTGGAGTAGGGTCGGTAGTTGGTGGCACTAGCACCTCTCCCGAACTGGTAGCCTCATCAGACATCATGAGCTCTAAAGACGGTGGGGGAGCCGGAAGCGCACCCCGAAGCAGACCCTGCAGCAGAGATGGACTCAGAACCGGAAGTAGACCCAGTCGGTGACCCGATCAGTGTATCCTCCTCATCAGACTGGAAGGCAGTGACTATGTCGGGGACCACCTTCTTGGACTAATTTTGATTAGCCCGGGATGTTGTGGGTGATGTCCTTCCAGTGGGGGGAACATACTCGGGATCCTTCTCTGCATCAGTGTCCTAATTGATTAGCCTCATAGTTGGTTCCATAGATTTGGATTTCCCCTTGGTGGATATGGATTTTCTCTTGACCATGGTACCTGTAGAGGGAGAATTAGTACTAATATAACCTAAAAACACACTCGGAAAATGTTTAGAACAAATAATGAACAAAAACTAAAACTAAAAAAATTTGTGACAGTGGCTACAGTGGTCACCTACGGTCTGTAGATTCCCTCTGTCGGTCAGAGGTCCCAAAAAGTTGGGCTCTGATGGGAACCACAGATGTGCAGAATGATCTGTAGATTGAACTACAGACCGTAGTCCACTTCCGTGGTTCCATACTTAGAGGGATTTTTATGTTCTACCATCCACGGACCCAGTCTAGATTGACCTATGGTCCGTAGATGGGGTTTCGTGGTTTGGGTCTGTGCCAGGTCTCAGACATGCGTCAAATGTGAAGCCCAATTTTACCAATTTCAATAATTTTTCCTAGTCTAATCATGCCTTTCAACACAATTTATGCTAGTTTGTCATCCTAAGGGTTCCAATTTCTCAATTTTCAAGATGAATTGCGTATAAGACTAGGAACCCTAAGTCGAAACTTGCATTTAGACTCTTACACTGATTTTATACATTATAAATGCACACAATCATAATCTATCATCCCAAGGGTGTTTTATAGTTTTAGTTTAGCATGCATTTCATACAATCAAACACCCAAGGTCAAGACCCAAATCCAGACTTTTTATAACAACAATGAATTTGAAATTCAAAGTGAGGGGAAAGTCGATAACCTTACAAGTAAAAGAAATGGGGTGATTGTGAGATGACTCGAGACTTCCAACAACCTTTTGCTCGCCTTTCGCACCGAACCCGAACATCGAACCTTTGAAAATGGGGAATGGGATAGAGTTGGGGGAGAAGAGAGTGTTTTGTGAAATGGGAGGATGAATATGGGGTGATTGATGATGGGTTTATGGTAATATGGAGTGATTGGAGTAGTTAGAGGGGTGTAGAAATGGTTTGGAAGTAAAATGAGGGAAGTGGGAATGATTTGAAAAAGAGGGGGTTTTATTTAAAAGATGCTCGAGTCGGGTCAGGCAGACTAGGGTTTGGATCCACGAGACCTCGTCTACGGTTCGTGGGTCAATCTACGGTTCGTAGATGAGGACCATAGATCACACTTAGACTTAGAAAATCCAAGAACCTTACCTGGGATCTACGGACACCATTCACGATCCGTGGAATGAACCACAGATCGTCGATGGGGTCCGTAGATCTCTGCACCATACCTTTTTCTGCAGATTTTGCTTTTCATCCCTGCACATTTAGCACCCATTAGGCCTTTCTTTTTACATTTTCTGAAAACTTTTTAGACACGGACTCTATGCTATATCTAGCCAACACTAACCAAAAATAAAGCACATATCTAAAGGAATACAGAAAATCAAATAAACAAAGAAAACTACTAAACCGAAAAGAAAAACCTATAGTTGGCTAGATTGTACATCTTGGGTTGCCTCCCAAGAAGCGCTTGATTTAACGTCGCGGCACGACGCAGGCCTCTTGATTACTCAGACTTCATCAAGAACATAGGCCTCAACAACTTCTTGCACACATTCCGCGTTTCCCAGATAGATCTTGATCCTTTGCCCATTTACCTTGAACCTTTTGCCCTCACTGTTTTCAAGCTCCACCGCTCCATATGGGTGCACTTGCGTGACTAAGAATGGCCCGGTCCACTTGGACTTGAGCTTGCCCGAAAACAAGCGCAACCTAGAGTTGAATAGAAGCACAAGATCATCCACAATAAATTCTCGCTTTTCAATCTTTTGACCATGATACTTCTTCATCTTCTCTTTGTACAAGGCTGAACTCCATAAGCTTTTAGGCGAAACTCATCAATCTCTTTCAGGCCACTCATTCTCTGATTTGATGCGGCGCCCCAATCCACATTTAGCTTCTTTAGGGCCCACAAAGCCTTATGCTCTAACTCTATTGGCAAATGGCAAGACTTCCCATATACAAGTTGGTAGGGGGACATACCTATAGAGTCTTGAATGCGGTGTGATAGGCCCATAGAGCATCATCAAGATTCCTTGACCAATCCATTCTATTAGCATTCACAGTCTTTGCCAAAATCTGCTTGATCTCTCTGTTGGGCATTTCAACTTGCCCACTAGACTGCGGATTGTAAGGAGTGGCTACATTATGGCGTACGCCATATTTCTCAAGTAACGCCTTGAACAACTTAATACAAAAATGGGAACCACCATCGCTGATAGTCACCCTAGCTGTACCAAATCTGGAGAAGATATTCTTTTTTCAAGAACGCGGTGACACTTTTACCTTCATTGTTGGAGAGCGCAAATGCTTCCACCCAGTTTGACACATAATCAACCGCAACAAGAATATACTTCATCCCATGTGAACTCACAAATGGACCCATAAAATCAATGCCCCACACATAAAAAAACTCTATCACCAATATAGGATTCGTAGGAAGCTCTTGCCTCTTTGAAATTCCTCCTTCTCTTTGGCAACGGTCACAAGATTTGTTGAAATCATGAGCATCTTGGTGGATGGTAGGCCAGTAATACCCACACTGCAAAATTTTATGTGCAGTCCGAATACCATTATGATTCCCACCAACTGGCGATGAATGGCACACCTCTAGTATAGTCAACATCCAACCTCGAGCACACAACGACGAATAATCCCATCAGCACAACTACGATACAAGTAAGGCGCACCCCAAAGAACTTATTCACATCATGCATAAACTTTTTCCTTTGGTGAAAAGACAAATTCGATGGCACCAGATCACTTGTTAAGTAGTTAGCAAAGTCTGGGAACCAAGGAATCATATCATGAGAAGAAGCCAATACATGTTCATCCGGAAAAATATCATTAATTTCAGCTCTATCACCAAGCTTGAGCATCGCTTCTTCCTATAATCTGGACAAATGATCAGCAACTTGATTTTCTGTCCCCTTTCTATCTTTCACCACAAAGTCAAACTCTTGCAGCAACAATACCCATCTAATCAACCTCGGATTTGCATCCTTCTTCGCTATCAAATACCTCAATGAAGAATGGTCAGTATGCACAATGACCTTAGTACCAAGCAAGTAGGATCAAAATTTCTCGAATGCGAAAACCACTGCAAGAAGCTTCTATTTAGTCACTGTATAGTTCTTTTGAGCCACATTTAAAGCTTTGCTAGCATAGTAAATAGGATGAAGAATCTTCTCTCGCCTCTGTCCCAATACCACACCAAGCGCCACTCCATTTGCATCACACATTACTTCAAACGGTTGTCCCCCATCCGGTGAAATAATAATAGGCGCAATAACAAACTTCTCCTTCAACTCCCCAAATGCTCTCAGACAAGCATCATCAAAATCAAAATTATACTCCTTTTCGAGCAGTTTGTACAATGGATGTGCAACATTGAAGAAATCCTAGAAACTTGCATGCCCAAGAAAACTTCTAACACCTTTAACAGAGATAGGTGGTGGAAGCATTTCTATTACCTCAACTTTCGCTTTATCTACCTCAATACCCTTCTTAGAAATCCGATGACCCAGAACTATCCCTTCTTTCACCATAAAGTGACATTTTTCCCAATTCAGCACAAGATTGCAATCTTCACACCTTTTAAGTACCTCGGCCAAATGATTCAAGCAACGATCACAAGAGTCACCTACCACAGAGAAATCATCCATGAAGGTCAATAGTGTCCTCCACCATATCAGAGAATATAGACATCATACAATGCTGGAAGGTGGCAGGAGCATTACACAACCCAAATGGCATTCGTTTGAAGGAGAAAGTCCCATAAGGGCAAGTGAAGGTGGTCTTCTCTTGGTCTTCCGGATCTACAGAAATCTGATTGTAACCTGAATAACCATCAAGAAAACAATACCAACCCTTACCCGCAAGTCGGTCCAACATATGATCCATGAACGGCATAGGAAAGTTGTCCTTTTCTGTCCAAGCATTTAGTTTTCGATAGTCCATATAGACTCTCCATCCAGTCACGGGCCGCATCAGAACAATCTCGTTTCTCTCATTAGGTACCACAGTAATCCCACCTTTCTTGGGCACACACTGAACGGGACACAGCCAACTACTATCTGCAATGGGATAAATAACTCCAGCATCCAACCACTTGAGGATTTCCTTCTTAACGACCTCTTGCATAGGCGGATTTAGTCTTCTCTGGTGCTCAATACTAGGCTTGTGATTCGGCATGAGTTGAATTTTATGAGAACAAATACCAGGAGGAATCCCAATAATATCCGCAATAGTCCACCCAATAGCCCGCTTGAACGTCTTTAACACGGAAACCAATGCCCTAACTTGTGTTGCATTCAAATATGTCGCAATGATGACCGTTAAAGTACCATATCTCCCCAAGAATACATACCTCAAATGTGATGGTAGAGCCTTAAGCTCCAAATTTAGCGCCTCCTCAACAGATGGTCTAGAAGGTGGAGAGTAGTGATTCTTCATGTCTAACTCCAATCTCTTTGGTTTTGACCGGAATTCAAACCTATCAAGTGCGGCGACCAATTCATCATAGTTTTCAATACCATCACCATCAAAGTTCATCATTACCGCTGCTAGTGCATCAACACCCAACTTATCTTCAATAAACACCTCAGAACCACTCTCTACAATATGTGTCACCACAGATACCGATTTGAGCTCACTACTCTGCTTCATGGACCTAGACATATTGAAAGTTGCCTCTTCATTGTTCAATCGGAATTTCATCTGCCCTTTATACATATCAACCAAAGCGCTCCCAGTGGCTAGGAATGGTCTCCCAAGGGTAATGGGGACCTCAAAATCAACATCACAATCGAGTATCACAAAATCCACTGAAATGATAAAATACTCCACTTTCACTAGTACATCTTGGAGCACACCAATGGGCTTCTTCACAGTTTTGTCGGCTATAAGCAGTCACATCGCAGTCAGTTTTGGATCCCCTAAACCCAACTTCTTGTAAATAGACAATGGCATCATATTGATGCTAGCGCCCAAATCGCACAACGCCTTTGCAAAATGTAGCAACCCAATGGTACAGGGAATAGTGAAAGCACCAGGATCCTCATTCTTCTGCACAAGAGACCTTGTAGCAATAGCACTACAATGTCGCAACTTATCATCATCTTTAAAACTCACGGCCCACTTTTTAGTTACCAAGTCCTTCATAAACTTCGCATACCCAGGCATTTGCTCCAAAGATTCTATCAATGGCACATTGATGGAAAATTGCTTCAACATACTAATAAACCTGTGGTATATGCCTTCTTCTATCTTCTTCACTAACCTCTGTGGGAAAGGAGGTGGAGGTCTAGGCATGGGGACAACTTTCTGACTTATTTCCGCTTCCTTCTCTGTTACATTCTCGGGCTCTTCATTTACCTCAATCACATCATCATCTTTACTAACCTCAACTTCAACCCCAGACGGCATCAGTGGATCAGTGATTTGCTTACCCACTCTAGTAGTGTCTTTCATACAATGCCCATCATTCTTTGGATTTTGGATGGTATTGCAAGGAAGTGTGCCAGGTTGACGTGGGTTTACTATAGTAGACGACTGCATCATATGTAACTCAAGATGGTTGATCGACACTGCATGGGCATCAACTTTTTGACCAATACTAGACAAGTCATTTCGCATCTCCTTCACATTCTCATCAGTCGCATCAAACCTCTTAATCATTTTATGCATCATATCATCAATACGTGACATCTTACCTCCAGCTTCCCTATTACCAGATTTCTGATTTTGAGGAGGGACATAGGGCCCAACCCGATCATTTATGTTGCCATAGTTGTTCCGGTTGTAGTTTTTGTCACGATTGTATTCCCATCCTGTATATATTGACCCTCTTGATTGTAGTTTCCATAGTTCTGACCTTGGTTTCCTTGACCTTGGCGCCAATTATCCGTATTGGAACCTTGGGCGTTGGCTCGGAAACCCCCCGTCTGATCATTCACCGCATAAGTATCCTCTTCATAGTAACACTCCTCAACCGGTGGTGGATTCCTTGTCAAATAATTCACAGCATTTACCTTCTCTGCACCTCTGCTCACATGCTTCAACACCAACCCTAGTTCGGTCCTCATCTGAGCCATCTCCTCATGAATCTCATCTGCAGACTGGTTGTTTGTAGCTTGAACGACAAATGTGTTCCTCCCAGTATCCGACTTTCTAGTGCTCTAAGCTTTATTGTTTCGAGAGATCTTCTCCAGTTTCTCCGCAATCTGCTCAAAAGTGCACTCACCATATGAACCTACAGCGTAGTATCAAGCACTACCTTACTGTTGTCATCCTGACCTCGGTAGAAATACTCCTTTAGCGACTCATCATCAATACGGTGATTCGGAACACCCCTTATGAAAGCAGTGAACCTGTCCCAAGAACTACTCACAAACTCTCCAGGTAGTGCTACAAAAATGTTGAGTTTATCTTTATGGTTCAGCTTCTTGGACACTGGAAAGAATCTTTGTAGGAACGCATATTTCAATTGGTTCCATGTGTAAATTGAATTATAAAGAAGCTCATTAAACCACATAGCAGCATCGCCGATCAATGATAGAGGGAATACTCGCACTCTGATGACATCCATGTCCAGGTCCAGTCGACCCACACAACTTTTACAAACACTCCTTAGCTTGGCTATGTGAGCATGTGGATCGTCCGATTCCACACCCGCAAACAATCCCCTCGCTGTAAGCATCTGCATCAAACTGCTAGTCACCACAAATGTATACCCCGGCGGTAGAAGAGGTAGGACAAGAGGTCCGTCAGAATCAACAGTATTAAAGTTGACCCTATAGTTATCATGCAATCTTGGTCCTGGTTGATCTTGCACCCTCACTGCATATCTCAGTAAATTCTCAACTTGAACTTGAATATTCTCATCACCAACCCTCGGATGCTTCAACCCAACACCATCGCCTAACTCTCCTACAATAGGATTAACTGGAATTCCTTGATTATTCATTCTCCGTAAAGTTCTGTTCAGTTCTGGATCGTAAGGAGTAAGTAGTTCACCTTGACTCCGTTTACTTGGCATACACTAGAGTAGGAACCTGAGAGAAACAAACATAAAAGAAAAATTTTAATTAGGAAATATTTGACTAAAGTTCAATAATGTAGTTAAATTTAATCTAAAATCCAAATTCTCCGGCAGCGGTGCCAAAATTTGATACGCTCAAATTATACCTCCTTAAAGAAGTATAAGCGATCGTTATCAAGTAAATAACCCAACTTGTAGAGTGGGGTTGATCCCACGAGGAATATGGTTTAGACTTAAACTTAACTGATGATTATATTCTTTTAGTCAATGTATTTACGAAAACAAATAATTAAATGGGGGGGGGGGAGATTTGTGAAACAAATTCAGGAAATTATGTAAGTATTTAGTGAGAAAGATTCAAACTTTAGTTGTTATCAAGATGAGAAAGTAACTAGGGTGTACGTGTTCCCCATAAGCTCATAACGCGGTAATCCTAGTAATAGCAATCCTTTCCTAGTGTAATACATGCAAAGTGATAAGTTAGGTATCTCTAATTTCTTGGTCCGGCAACTAGAGAATTTCACCCCACACCTTGGTCCGGTTACGTGTGTATAATTTACTAACCCTTACCTTTACCTCATATTAGACATCACATCGATGTATGACTTAGTTTTCACCCTCGTACCAATTGAAATTAGACTATTAGATAGTATCACACTAAATCTATGTTGATAATTCTTTTCTTATTAACTACCCTCTTGGTCCGGCAAGTAGCAACAAGGCGAGTTCTAACGTTTGCAACCGCTAAAAAGACTTCTAAACGAAAGAATTATCAATGCATGCAATAACACTAGTCAAGAATTACTTAGTTAATATTCATACTTTGTTAATCGCTCATTGTTCCCACAACCCTAGTTGTGGATTTAGTTACTCATGCTAGAACGAACACAACTCGCAGTTGTATAAGAAGAATTCATGAACTTACTATAAGAGTAGAAGAAATCCAAAAAAATCCAACTTGAATTCCAAAGTAAAAATCTTCAAAACGAACTTAGGAAATTAAAAATTGCTAAAACTGCAAGTTAATCTCCAAAGACAAAAACTAGAATAAAGTAATAAAGACTAACCCCAAAATTGAGGTTTACATGCCATATATATAGAAAAATAAGTTCTAACTAAAGAGGAAATGAAATAAGGAAATAAATCTACGGTTTGTAGGTCATTTCTGTGACTCAGGACTTAGGCAAATTTCTAACTTCCAAATCTTCAAATCTCTGAAACAAACGACGGATCACCAGTACAGATCGTGGATTAATCTACGATCCGTTGATCCTCCTCCGTTGCTCCACACTTAGTCAAGAATTCCCTGATCTTCCTCTATACCTTGCTAGTCCATCTACGATCATCATATACGGAACATGAATGGACCTAAGGTCCGTGAATCACATCCGTAGATGGGCTTTTCTGTACATTCCTCAGCTATGTCTCTCAACTTTCGCGTCCGAATTTATTCCTTGAAAATATGATAAAAACACATTAATAATAATACAAAATGGACCTATACACACACAACTCTAAAGTGAAATGTATTAAAACTACCGTAAACTCACGGTATATCAGGTATCTGGGGTTATCCTCGCCTCTTTTTGGTATTTTTGGAAATAGGAGAAAATAAGACTTCGCGTTATTTCAGCTCTATCCCTGTTTGTCCTGCTCTGGCGCTCCTTGTCCCGCTGGAGCGCCGCCGCCCTAGCGGCATCTATCCCACTTTGGCGGGATGACGAGCCCAGTTTTCCCCCAATGTTTTGCCTTTCCTAAATAACGACGATTGGGGTCGTTACAATAGATACCAATTTACCTCTTGTTCGTACCTGAACAACTAGCGAAGGGATAAGCACGAGCCTTTTTTAAAGTACTTCTAAACTACTGACATGGCCCGTTACGTAACCACGAAGGATGGTCGTTTCCAAGTTTTAAGCATGAATGGGTTCTTTACACAAGGGATCGGTTAAGCAAATGATGCAACACACAGAGAAAGAAACATGCCCCACTGGATATCCTGCCCTGCCGTAGCGGCAAGGTTCCTGCTGAGGCGGGGTTGCTGTGGCGGGGACACTCCCGCTGTAGCGGGGACACACCCGCTGTAGCGGGGGATCTTAACCCAGCAGGTAGGGGGAAAGGAGAATTTTCCCCCATTTCCTTCTAAACTCACCCCAAAACTCCAAAAACACTCTCAATCAATTTGCTCTGAGCGTTAATTTTAGAATAATGTTCTTGCTCCTACTCTCTTTACTTTAATACGTACTTAACAACGATTTAATGACACTAATTGCTTTATAGAAAGGCCTTGGGGGTAGTTATTCAAAATTATGAATATAGGTTGATTGGTTTGCTAGAAAAAAGTGGCTTGGACACTTCCCTTATGTTCACAATGTTCGGAGCGTAAGGATTTCACCAAAATAAGATTGGAACGACTCTGAAATGGATGGGGGAAGTTTAATAGGTTTTTGGTGTAAAACCCAGATTCATGCACAATTTAGGGGTTATTTTGCTAGAACAACCACATATTTTGGTACTAGGGTACTTTATAGACTCTGATATGCTGAAATTCGGTGGAAAATATCACATTCGGTATTTTAGGAATTTCCCAGGAGTGGTGCTAAAATGAGGGACGTAGCTTAGCCTTAATATACCTTTCCAATGAACGCTCGAATGACCGTAGTTTTTTCACGAAAGTTGTTCCTTATGTACTAAGCTTTACAAACACTATATATACACAGCTAGTACGCACCTACAAACAATTCATAATTGATCTTAAATTGGCAGATTTTCCATATGGCCCAAACTAGACGAAACGTCCGTAGAACTTCATAAAAAAAATCATAAAAGAGTCCTGCGATGATTACCTTAGTTAACTAAGTGTAAACCTTGAAGAAACACGAACAACAACAAATTTATATCTTCAAAAACTAGCTCCAAACACAACTAATAGAAGGGAAAAACGATTGCCACATGTAGAGATCATGTTTCTAGGCACGGGGGCAACCTTTAATGGTAGAAATCGTGAAAAACCAACCTTTATCATGCAAGAACTCCATTAGAACTCTCTCTTAAGATTTTTTTCTGGTTAGGGAGTGAAAAGAAATGTTTTGATGGCTTAAAACGTTGAGTAAGCCGACATACCACATTTTTTACCCGACCAAGATCGCGACCGGGATTCTTCCCCGGTAATCCGCGGTAAAACCCTCATAACTCTTTACTCTGATGTCGGTTTGATACGGAGTTTTGGGCGTTGCAAACTAGATTCATAGGCCTTCGATTCGGTAGGTCACGGGCCTTCTAAATTTTTATATACTGGGAGAAAACGTCCATGACATTTGACCCAAAATTAAGAAAATATTATTAGAGAAACTTCAATAACTTTTGCTGACCTTAGTTTCGATAATTTTCTTGACTTCAAAACATAACATACAAACCTTGTGCTATTATAATACCTCATAACACACTATTCTTAGAATGTTATATACTCATAGGTTTACTGCAAGGTATGAAATAATTTAAACCTTTCAAATGGGCGAAGTTCTACCCGAGCCATTTTTTAATCTAGAACTTTGTTTGAGGGGTCCCTTTGACCGAAAAATTTAGTTTAGTTCCTTCATATTGCCACCAATTTGCAATCTTAGTGTCCAATGTACTCTACCAAGTCATATACACCTCATATAACCATGCCAAACTACGCCACACATATTATGCAAGAATAGAAAAAAAGTATGGGATCTTACATTCAAAATAGGGTTCATGCTGTAATTTAGACATAAACAACTCAACTCAAGGCTCTCAATAACAATATAGAAAAATTCAATGCTCAGAACTCAAAAACTTAAGACCTTAAGACTCAATGATACTTCTCAACTCAAGAATACCCAATTCATAGGGTTCATGCTCAAATATAGACATGAACAAATCAACTATAGAATATCAATGCATAACATATAGAAATTCAATAATGAGGAATAGAATTTCAAACAAGAATTAGGAACTCAAGAACTCAAAATCAACTCATCCTAAGAATAGTCAAATCTAAAGATAGAACTCTAGATTACTCTTTTTCTAATTTAAAAGTAGATGTAGGACGTGAGCACAAACTAGTCAAATACTATGATAGCCTTACATACTTGGATGAACAAAGTTTTATAAGAAGAACTTTATTAGAAGCCTTGAAACCCTAGCTTGAAGGAGAACAATCAAGAAAATCTTTCTTGTGATTCTTAAACTAGTTTCTTGAAAACTCTATGGCAAAGAATTAGGATTTTCAATAATCATTCATAATTTTATGAAGAAATTTGAGTTGCAAAGAATGAAATTCTTTGAGAAGGACTTACCTTGAAGAAGAATCTTCAAAAAAGATTGGATAAATCTTTAATGGAAGTCATATGCTTTAATTTTTCCTTAGGATTTTGCCTTAGTGTTTGATAGAAAAGAGAATGATGGATTAAGAGATGAAAATCTAACTATTTTGGGCCTTTAATCATTCAAGAAATTAGTTTAGGGTTTTTTTAGAGGTAAAAGACAAATGACCCTTTTTAATGTTTCTCGTCCGGTAATTCGTCACTACACTACATTAGGTTACTAAAATGGTATTACTTCTTAATCAAACTCGGATTGTTGCAATTTTGGTGGCTTTGGAAAGAAGATTCAAATATCTTTAGTGTGATAGGTTATGGGCCATGTAACTCTATAAATTCTAAGAGATATGATCGTTTGAAGTTGATCCAAATAGAATCTTACATCAAAACTTAATCGATATGGAAGCTTTCAACTAAACTTTGTGTTAGGGGATTCTAGTAAACTTAATTCATATCCAAATTCATTCCAACACTAAATAATTGACCTTTACACTTATGGGTAATTTAAAAATCACCTGGTACAATCTTATTCACAAATGAAGAATGGTTGGATTATTAACTTAGAATTTTTTTGGAATGTTACAATCCTAACAGCATACCCAACCTACTCCCTGGGGTATCAGTTGTTTAGCTAGAAAGAGTGCTTGAGGGCGTATCGACTCCAAAGAGGATCTCAAGTAGGCTCCAAGAAACCGTGGATTGATGTCCACCCTTAACGATATCATAAAAGGCTACAAGTTGGAAGCACTCCAAGCTTAACAAAGAACACAATCTCCGGTAATGCATCTGAACCGCAAAAATAGGGAGAGGATACAAAGGCTAGCAAGCATTGCAAGTGCCTAAGCTAAGGACGATACTATCAAACCCAAGTGTGCTATTCCAGTCTACAAGGACCTAGTAAATCCAAAAAACTTCGAAGACATACCATAGTCACAAGGTGTGTAGGGCTAAGGCAACATTTGTCTAATTAGAGAGGTACTGCCCTCTAAACAGTAGTAATAAACCGTAAATCATTGTCTCTAGCATGGAACGAAGGATAACTAGGTACCCGCCCCCAATTTCCACTCATCAACATGAATTCACACTATCGTGCTCATTCTAATTAGAAAGGATGTTGTAGCCTACCTTTACGTCTCGCGTGTGTACCAAATCACATGTCAGAGCATTTTCCTTTTGAACGACCTCTGAACGCTACCATACTATAAAAAATAGGTTCAGAACAACAATACAGTCGTTTAGACACAAAAATCACCCAATATGGAGACATACCAATTTTTAGAGTCAAACTAGGGGTAGGCCATGTAGGTTAGTACGAAACACATCTATAAAATCATGGAAAACTACAATGGACTCAATTAAAGGGATCTACCTACTCCCATCACACACATAGGCCAAACAAGAGAAACATCCGTTAGCCACTAGCCTCCGAGCCTGAACAAAAGAAACAACACCAACTGGTGTGCTTCTCTCGGAGCCCTGCCAAACCACCAGGGGAACACCAGGCATGGATAAGGTAACAGTCTTAGAGAAATAATCAAAAACCGCACAGTAAGGAGATAGTTGGTCTATGCCCAAAATCATATCAAAATCAAGCATATCTAACAACATAAGGTCAGCCTGAGTTTCACACCCCTAAATAGTAGCTAAGAATGATCGAAACACATAATGTACTACTAAAGACTCACCCACGGGGGTTGACACACACAATGATCCTGCCATAGGCTCAGAACTCATACCATACGAGAAACATAATACATAGACACATAAAAATAGGTAGAGCGTGCATCAAACAAAGTTGAGGTGGGCTGATAGCATAAAAGAATCATACATATGATTACATTTGATACTTTACCCTCTGCCCTCATTAGGGCTGCATAGAAATGGCCATGTCTACCTCTACCCTGACCATCACTCGTACCACGTAGCCTACCTCCAAAGGTTTACCCTAAATACCCTATTGTCTACCATGAGGGTCCTAACCCTGACCTCGACCCAAAGGTATTGTTGGTAGTGCAGGTAGAATTGTTTATCATGCTAGAGAAATCCATCTATGAAAAGGGCAATCTCTAACCCAATGACCTAACTTACTACAATCAAAACAACCTACGATTATCTGCTCCTAGAAGAATTACCACAATGGAAAAAAGTACTAGCCTAGGACCCATGACTCTGACTAGAGTCAACCTTACTCTGTCTATACCGATCACCCTCTAAACTCTGCAATTAGGCCTGAACAGGCTGACCCTGTTGAAACCGTTGTTGAGCCCTATCACATGCATCTCTAGGCCTTGAGGGGGACACATTATAGCTACCCTCACACCTAGCTCTCCTATCGCTACCCTCTTGGGACTCACAATTGTGTTGCTTAATAATGTTAGCATGATTAATAACATGCGGAAAAGAGTGACCTATTGACACCATAAAATACGTCTCAATGCGCAGCGGTAATCTCAACCCATGAACAAACAACAAACTCTCTCCTCCTCAACAGACAGAATCATGTTATCATGGAAGTAGATCTCGTGAAACCTGGCCTCATACCCAGACACTATCATGGAGGCTTCTCTAATATAGAGAACTGATCTCATAGGTCATCTCTAACGCTATGAGGGATGAATCAGGCAATGAAAGCCTCTAAAAACTTTGTCCAGGTGACTCGAGGAGATCTAATGGGCCTAGTCTAGTTTAGTGTATTCCACCACTATCTGACGGGCCCATCAATTTGATACACGGTGAAGTTGGATCCTCTCGACTCCACGAGACGCAAGGTATGCAGCCGCTCCCGGTAAGTAGTAAGAAAATCATGGGCATCCTCACCCACAGCCCCAGAAAACCTCAGAGCTAAAAGACTTAAGAATAGCCTAAACATCTTGTTCTCCTCTAGAGGCATAGCTCGGGCTACAAACATGGGCTGGGCATCACTAGGTGGTACCTGTGCCCTAGCTGCCTCTGTTGCAAGATAATTTTGTCGACCTGGTGCTGGTGCAGGTACTGGTATTAGAGTTGGTGTTGGTGCCCTCGAATTCATGAGTACAGAGAATGAGATAAATACATGTCCCAAAAGTGGACCACAACAAGCCATCTCAAAAGAAACAGACAAGTTAACAGAAGTACAAAAGGTGATAGGCTGATCCAGAACGCCAAGTTCTCACCCTCCTTTGATATCAACAAGCTCCAAAAGATTACACGAATGATCACCATTGATAACTAGTACTAGGACCTGCATCATAAAAAAATGTAAGTGTAGGATAATTACCAAAACAAGGGTACTCTATAGGCATCATAGGCCGACCGATCAAGAAAGGTAAAAACAATCATAAAATATAGAATCTAGACACAAACAGAGGCAAAGCATATATGGAAAGAAGGCACACAAGAGTAGTGAATGTAAATCTATATACAACTAAACTATACCTAACTGGACCCCTATAGGGCTAGAAGGTACACTCGTGCGCAAGTTGAAATAAAACCTGAACGGTCCCCTTAAGCCCGATAGGTATACAAAATTTCTATGTATACAAAGGCAGAAGAGTAATCCAGATCCCAATCAAAGAACTAGTAAAATCCTAGCCCAACTAGCAAGAGTTGAAATCAACTCAACCAGTCAACTCCTAGTCCCACTAGAAAGAGTGATTATAAACCAATACTACCCAGATATAGAATTCACTCAAAAGAGAGTCAATCACCAAGCTAGAAAGAATGTCTTGGGGGGTGTCAACTCTGTAGAGGTTCTCAGATATCCTAGTGGCCTATCCAACCATCCCTCTCTCAAGGGCATCAGCTGCCTAACTAGAAACAGTGCTCAGAGGCGTATAGACTCCAAACAGGATCTCATGTAGGCTCCAAGCAACCATGGATTAATGTCCACCCTCAACGATATTTTAAAAGGCTCCAAGGCGGAAGCACTCCAATATCGAGAAAGCACACAATCTCCGATAATGCATCAGAACCACAGAAATATGGAGAGGAGAAAAAAATGCTAGCAAGTAGCACAAATGCCTAAGCTAAGGCAGATACTATAAGACCCAAGTGTGCTATTCTAGTGGAAAAAGACCTAGTCCATTCGAAATGACATCGGAGACATACCATAGTCACAAGGTGCATAGGGCTAAAGCAAAACTAGTCTATCCTAGACTAAGGCAAAACCATGCTCTAAAACAAGTAAATAACATAGCATGCTACAACACACTTACAACCCTTTACCATCATGGTAGTGCCCTCAAAAGAGTAATAATCAACCTTAAATCATGGTCTCTACCATGGAAAGAAGGAATAACAAGGCACTCACCCCTAATTCATACTCATCATCGTGAATTCACACATGCATGTTCAATCTAATTAGAAAGGAAGTTGTAGCCTACTTGTAAGCTTATCGCACGCACCCCAAATCACAAGGAAAGAGATTCTCCTTTATTGAACGACCTCTGAACATTTTCACACTAAAAAAATGGATCAAAACATCAATATGGACATTTAGACACAATAAATACCCAAAACGTATTACAAACAAATTTTTAGAGCAAATGACAGTCGTGGGATCAAAGCTGGAAATTCCAGAATTTAGTGTATGCCTTGAACTTATGTCCAAAAATAGAACACAATTTGAGGCTCAAAAATTAGCTAACACAACAACACAACAAAAATTCAAATTAAAAGAGAGAAGACAATAACTTGCAAGAAAAATTCACCTGTAAAGGAGTGGCAGCGACACAATGCAATCACTCCACCAGGTAGCCCTAACAATAAAGAGCGTGTAGAACTTTTATTCAACCAAAAACAGAGTTAAAACGAGGGAGGAATTGCAATTTTAATACCATTACCCAAGGTTGGTCTCAACTAGGAGTTAAGTAGTGAGGCCTGGTCTGTGACCAGCCGTGATCGCGACCGACGGCATGCGGAGGTAAGGTCACCCATTCATGACCGTGAATCCCAAGTGCCAACCCTTCGCGACTGCAAGGCTAAGGGCCTGGGATCGTGAAGCCTTAGCTGACAGCAAAGGGTTTGGCCTTTAAAACTTTAATTCGATGCCCCAATCTCGTTCGAAACCTATGCACACAAACGAACTATTATACCCCATTGGAAATGAAATTCCAGACTCAACTAAACCATTGAAATTCCCAACGAGATCGTTTCTATAAAAATGGGGTCCCACACCTAATTTCTATTTCAAGTCAAAACCACAAGGGGACTTGGAATTAGCCCGAAAGCCTCAGGACCTAAACGAAAGGTCTTTCTAGACTAAACTCAATATTTTAGAGCTAACCGTGATGACAAAATTCTCAACCAGGTTAATTTACTCATAGTTTTAACTAAAGTTAAACTTAATCTTCAACTTAAAAGTTAAAATGCTTAATTGCACAAACTCACTCTAAAAGCCTCGAGAGTCATGTTTCCTATGCTATCAACCTAAAATGACCCTTCTACAGCTGATGCAATCGTCATTATTAGATTTTGAGGCCATCTTCTCGAGCTCCTTATAAAAATTACCATTCAAGGTTCAAAAGCTCCCAAAACAGTAAAACTTGCAAAAAATCAAACGAACGACCTAGTGACCAAACTATCAGTCCCAACAAGTCAAAAATCACTTGAAGTCGCTGCAAAAAATTTGTAAACGACAATCATGAGGAATAAATATAGAAATGACCCGAAGGTCATTACACATACATCTTACAAATTCAACTTATATGGATCTTACCATTATCATTAGAAGATTTACTATTAATAGACCAACACACAAATTCATCTATGTATGAATGGTCATGTCTATGCAAAATTTATCTTACAACAAAAGCTTTCTTTTTCATGAAGTGATAACATTTTTGGTGATACTACTTCACGAACTTACACAATATATCTATCAAGCCTTATTGCCACATTATCACATTAGTAGTTTAATCAACTAGCTATTGCTAAAATTGTAAAGTTATAGATATAATTATCCTATCAAATACATCAAAGACATATCTTGTGGGTATTGAAGAAATATTTTTTATATAAAACTTCTTCCAATATAAAACATCAGTCATGTTCTTCCACAAATAGATGTGTCTATTCAATTAAAGATCTTTATATAATACAAAATATTCAACATATTATTGATAGCGTAAAAGCGTTTAGAGGCCGTTTTAAAGGGCAAATCTCTAGCCTTGTGATTTGGAGTGTGTGCGGTCGAATTATAGGTAGGCTACGACTTCCTTTCTAACTAGATTGAGCATGAATGTGTGAATTCATAATGATTAGTGTGAATTGGGGGCGGGGACCGGAGAAGAGGAAGCTCACTTGGCGTCCTTGACTATCTTGCTTCCTTATGAACCTTGTATATATCGTCTTTTGCTTTTTTAGAAAAGTTTGTTTTGGTCCACTTTTGGGACTTCTACTCTTTTGTTAGCACAACTCTTTACTTGTGACTTCTAGTTTTTGGGAGGAATATTTATGTATATAGTTTTAATTTGCTTTCTCTTTTATATTATTTTTTTGTCTAGAACTCCTCTTTCTTCTTACTTCTACCCTTATACGAATTACTTTTCATTCTGAGTTAGGGGTTGGCTTACCTACTGGTGGGTTATTGTAGGTGTCATCATGACTCGAGGAATTGGGTCTTGAAAAAAACTATTATTATGAAGCCTCTACATAGATCCTTGACATGATTAGATTGTATTAGTGAAAATTTCTTAGTGCAAGTTGGGTCTCTTACCTTTATGGTGGATTTTGTCATTCTAGACTTTGAGGCGGATGTGAAAGCCCTATTTACTTTGGACATTCATTTTTAGACACCAAAAATCTTTGATTGATGTATCTTATAGGAAAGTTACTATGAGAGTGCGTGCCAACATTAAGTCTTTAATGTTCATAAAGTGATAAAACTACATGCAGTCTATAAGAAGTTGTCGGCTATCACAATATTACATGTGGATTTGTGTTGCTACTTCTTTTGTTTAATGATTTGATAGAATGAGATCTTATGGGCAATTTTTTCATTGGAGACATAGCAATTCATGAGATGGTGTTTTTTATATGTTTGTGAGTGTGTTCATAAGAAATGGAAATTTTGAGCTTCTTAAGAGACCTCTAGGCCCTCTCCCAAGTTGTCTATTGAGGAAGCTCCAAACAAAAAGTTGAAAAAAATCCTTCTCACCACTAGTATGGATTGTCTGGGAGGATGAAACTTCACTAATATTTGGCTAAAGTTTTATCTATTGTTTAGCTAAAGAAGCCCTAAAAATTTTGAAACACTACAAACGAGCTCTAGGTTGGAAGATGTCTGATATCCACAGAACCAGATCCACTCTTTATGCATAAGATTTACACCGTAGAAGGATTTTATTCAACATTAAAGAAGGCTAAATCAAGTCATGAAATATGTGATAAGGAAAGAGGTTATCAAGTGGCTTGATACAAATATTGTTTATCCAATTTCTGACAAGAATTAGGTTAGACATATGCAAAGTGTCCCTAAGAAAGAAGGGATTATGGTGATGACAAATGCGAAAAATGAGATAATTCCTTCATGCTTAGAATATGCATGGACTATATAAAGTTGAATGAGGACCCTTGGAAAGATCATTATCCTATTTCCTTCATTGATCAATTATTGCTTTTGAATGGTTATTCAATATCAAATGGCCATTGCGCTGGAGGGTCAAGAGAAGATAAACTTCACATGTTTAGCTTTTCATCATAAAATGGAGGTTCTCTAAAAAAAAAAAGTAGAGGTTCTTTAATCATAATTTGTACAATTAGCCCTATTCTTGTAGTGTTTTGCATTTGATTTATATCATCATCTATTGTTCATATATTATGTTTCACTTATAGACCTAGTGTGTTGTTGTTACTGTTTCAGTTATAGTACTGGTCCAATTTTAAATCCTAATACCAATTAAGTAAATCCACCTTTTGATTTTCTTCCTTAGCTAATCAAAACACTAACTCGCCCTAAAAAAACAAAATCACTACTAAAAAAATTATACTCATTTAAAAATAGTTTTAAAGAACCCCGCATGTTGAGATTTACTTATTTCTTATAATGTATTTTCCAAATTTTGACCTTTGGAGGCTGTTTTTCAAACTAAAAATTAATTTGAAGTATATAATTTTAAAACAAAATCTGGTAAAAGCATGGATCTGGTAAGTCAAAAAATTAGGTGAGCGAATTTATATAATTTTGGTTGGAGAAAGAAAAATGGACCAGTCTTAAAATGACACGTGGAATTTGTATAATTTTAATGCAGTGTTGACAGTAAGTCATGTGATATGTCTAAGACAAAAATGTAAACAGATGGGTATTTCTAACAAAATAGATGGATGAAGAAAATATTCAATTTTTTTATGATAATCTAGGTGCAATTTTGACCCTTTCTGGATAAACTAACATCTCTATGAAGTAGGTGCTATTTCGACCCCTTTTTTTTTTGGATAAACTAACATCTCTATGAAGTCTATGAATAGAATTTTTTTTATTGAAGTAAAAAATGGATGTCCTAATTACGTTTATTTAAAAAAAACAAGACTTACTTGCATTAAAGTAGAAACAAGAATTGGTTCTTCTAATAGAAACATGGAATAAATCTTTCCGCAAAACAAATATGAGTTCTAGGTGACATAGACATGAATAGAAATGCATATGTTTATAGTGATTTTTTATAACAAAATGAAATTAAATAGAAAATATGCATTAAATTTTTTTTATATCAAGATGAAACTAATCCATTGTTCAATAAAGAGGATTTCAATTGCACTTCAAAATTAAAGAAAAATATAGACGTTCTATCAGTTACAAACAAAAGTAAATAACAATAAATGTGCAAGTACTAATTAAATAAATCTAGTGAGCTTTTTGAATGTATTAGTTAAGCCAACTCTCTTTTTTTTTTGCAAGATTACAATCATTTTTTTTTTGTCCTGAAAGTTCACCCTTTTCTTCATCAATGAGAATATTTATGCATGTCTGGAACAAGCTCTTTTTCGTCAATATTTCCATGCATTATTTTGTCTACTTCATTTTGTGGATGGAATCCATCATCTGTGGAAGAAAGTCGTATTGTCAAATTTATCAAAGTTTGAACAGTCATAGACATGTACATTTGTAAATTCAATTATCAAGTAATAGAAAAATAAGGTTCATGATTCTAAACAAATGTCTTTCGTTAAATAGGATGTGCTGCAACTTTTTTTTTATTAACAAAAGTTGTGTCACAAATATCTATTTTATTTTAATCTGTATAATTTTTGTATAACTGTTATTATCTAATAGTTTCCTTAACCTAAGTTACCTTGTTATTGTCTATGTCATCCCAGTTCATAGGGTTGTTTCACCCATAATCGAGAATTTTTTTAGTCTCCCTTTTGTCATGATTGTGGTGTCCATTGCTTTTGTGTTTCTTTGCTGCAGATTCTCTCCCCGAAATTGAAGATTCTCCTTCTCTTTTCTTGGATTTCTTTTCTACAACCCCAACCATAAAATTCAATAAGAAAATATTTGTAAAAAAATGTAATGTTCTTGCCCCTTACTCTTTTTACTTCAATACTTAACAAACATTGCATGACGCTAATTGCTTGATTAGAAAGGCCTCTGGGTAGTTATTCAAAATTATGAATATAGGTTGCTTGGTTTGCTAGAAAAACGTAGCATGGGCACTTTCCTTATGTTCACAACGTCTCTACAACATTCTAAGCGTAAGAATTTTGTGAAAATATGATCGAAAGGACTCGAAATAGATGGCGGAAGTTGAATAATTTCTTGGAGTAAAACCCGAATTCGGTTAAAATTTAGGGGTTATTTTGCTAGAATAACCACATAATTTGGTACTAGGGTACTTTATAGACTCTCATCTGCTGAAATTCTATAAAAACGAGGTTTTTGGTATGAAAAGGCGCCATGATCGCGCCTGAGATTCATCCCTAATGAAGGCCGCTCTGTCCTCTATCCCATTGCGGCGACCTCCTTCATGTCATTGTAGTGGGATTTCGTAGAGCAGTGGCCTCATTGCCACTTAAAATAGAAAAATAATTGTTTTTCCTTGACCAAATATTGCCTAATCCCATAGAATCCTAACGTGCACCTTTCATTTTTTTTGCAGGCTTCTCAACTATTGTTGCTCTTAACAAGGAAAATCTACCTTTCATCTGATTTCCCGATGCCGCAAGTCGGGACAGACACAATGATCACCGAAACAAAAAGTTTTTGTCTGAGAGGGGTTTTCACTTGCTTGGTCTAGAGGAGAAAGCACCCACCTTTTATGCCCGTCTGATGGAGTTTGGTTGGGCCCGATTGACAGAGGCTCCCCCTGCTGTGCGCTCTTACTGGGTGAGGGAGTTTTATGCTATCCTTCCTACCGTCCGCTAGGATGACCCTCACCCTACCATCTGCATTCAGGGAGTTGACATCCCCCTCAACACTCACTTCATAAATGATGTGCTCGAGGGGCCAGAGTTCCCCAACACGGAGTTCAATGTCAAGCTGAGAGAGACGGACTTAGGCTGGTTGAAGGATATACTGGTGGAGCCTGTGCGCCGGGACCGAGTCTATTGGGCTACTAGTGAGGGAATCACCAACACTCACTGGTCACCGGATGTTAAGCGATGGCCACACTTGGTTTCCAAGAGGATCCACCCGTCGGGAAACCTCACCGACATGACATTCTCCTGGGCATTGATGGTGGCTTGTGCTATACAGGGAATCACACTAAATGTGAGTGCGCAGATCATTTCATAGTGGAAGGTTTTCTATCAGGGCAACAAGAAGGCATTCCTCCTACCTGGACTGGTGACTAATATGTGCAAGCAGGTGGGGGTGCCACTCTTGGACACTGATGAGGTACTTCCCGTGAATTCCCTTTTTCACCCTCTTTTAATTAGGTAGGCTTCCATCTTTGGGAGTAAGAGAAAGAAGATGGATAAGCCTAGTAGCACTCAAGCAGTTGTTGAGGCGGATGATGAAGCAGTGGAAGATGACGAGGCTGACAGTACTCTCCCTACAGAGTCCCAGCCCCCACTATTCGGTGCTTGTGTGGAGGAGGACCTGGCGATCATCTGGAGGAGATTGACAGGTTCTTATCATAGCGCCTCCACTCCAGTTCCACCCACCACTACCCTCGAGGTTGAGACGCTCCGCCGCCAACTGTGATTTCAGAGGAAGAAGAATCTAGAGAGGGATCGTCTGATGGGTCGGATGTGGAAGACCCTAAAAATCATTTTCTCTTGCGTTGCCCCATAGAAGGAGCTTCCCAGGCTCGCTCCAGAGGACTTTTGACAGTCCCTTGGTTGAGCAAGGCATGGTTGGAGAGACGGCCCTAGAGGACCTAGAGTCCGGTAGAGACACTTCTCATTCCCAGGGATCCGAATTTGGTTTTTCCCCTCTTGGGCATGTAATGAACAAAGTTTCTATTTCTCTTTTTCTTTTTCCCTACATTTTTGTAAGAACATGGATGCTGGTTTTTTGCTATTTTTGGAGCCAAAAAGTAAATGCTAGGTGGTATAACTTACTATTCTATTGCTTAGTACTATTTGGATTGGGAAATTTAATCTATACACGATTCGGGGTCCATGTGTGCCACTAGGGAAAAAAAGGGAGATGGGGCTGAAATTCTGTGTCGCCCTGTCCCGCTCTGGCGTGAGAAATCTCGCTCTGGTGGCTTCGCCCTGGTGGAAATAATCTCGCCCCAGCTGCTCAAACGGAAAAGTACCCAGACCAACAATTTCCCGGGGTTCTTCCCATTTCTAAAATTTTCCATTGAAAACCTACGCATGAATTCTACCATCAATTACCAATATACTACGATGTGAATCACGAATTTAAAACTATTCAATTAAGAAACCTAGCCTACCTAGGCGCCAAGCAGGTGCATGGGATTATGACAAAAAAACTGGTTTTCTGACCTCGTAACGGTGCAATTTACTGAAAATCCGCAAGCTATTGACTTTCTTATGCTAGGACTCTCTTCCTCCTTCTTTCCTAAGCCTATAGCAGCCTTTGAGGGTATCTGGGGTGATCCTCGCCTCTTTTTGGTGTTTTTTGAAAAAGGAGAAAATAAGACTTCGCATTATTTTAGTTTTATCCCCGTTCGTCCCATTCTCGCGCTCATCATCCCGCTGGAGCATCCCCACACTAGTGGCATCTAGCCCGCTCTGGCAGGATGACGGGCCCAATTATTCCCCAACGTTTTTCCTTTCCTCAATAACGACGGCTGGGGTTGTTACAATAGATACCAATTTTAGCCCTCGTTCGTCCCCGAAGGACTAGTTAAGGGATGAGCACGAGCCCTTTTTGGCGTACTTCTAAACTAACGACACGGCCCATAACAGAACCACAAAGGATGGTGAAGGGGTTCTTTATACAAGGGACTAGGTAAGAAACGATCCAACACACGAAGAAAGAAAGATGCCCGCTTGGATATCTTGCCCTGCCAGAGCGGCAGGTACCTACTGAGGTGGGGCCGCTGTGGCGGGGACACTCCAACTGTAGCGGGGGATCATAACCCAGAAAGTAAGGGGAAAGGAAAATTTTCCCACATATCCATCTCAACTCACCCCCAAAACTCCAAAAACACTCTCAATCACTTCGCTCAGAGCGTCAATTTTACGGTAATATTCTTGCTCCTACTCTCTTTGCTTCAATACTTACTTAACAACGATTGTATGATGCTAATTGCTTAATAGAAAGGCCTGGGGGTATTTATTCAAAATAATGAATATAGGTTGCTTGGTTTGCTAGAAAAATGTAGCATGGACACTTCCCTTATGTTCACAACATCTCTACAACGTTCTGAGCGTAAGGATTTCACAAAAATACGATCGAAACGACTCCAAAAATGGATGGGGTAAGTTGACTAATTTCTTGGTGTAAAACCCGGATTCGGGCACAATTTAGGGGTTATTTTTCTAGAATAACCACATATTTTGGTACTAGGGTACTTTATAGACTCTGATCTGCTGAAATTCGGTGAAAATGAGGTTTTTTAGATGAATGAGCTCCATGATCGCGCCTGAGGTTCGTCCCTGATGGAGGCCGCTCTGGCGGCCTCCATCCTGCTGCAGCGGCCTCCTTCATGCCGCTGGGCGGGATCCTGGCCACTCTGGTGGTATTTCGTGGAGCAGTGACCTTATTGCCACTTAAAATAGAAAAAAAATATTTTTCCTTAACCAAGTATTGCCTAATCCCATGGAGTCCTAACGTGCACCTTTCAAAAAAAATTGTTGTAGGCTTGTCTACTATGGCTGCTTTTAACGAGGAAAATCTACCTTTCATCCGGTTTCCTGATACCACAAGTCGGGAGAGACACAATGATCACTGGAACAATAAGTTCTGATGCGAGAGGGGTTTTCACTTGATGGGTCTAGAGGAGAAAACTCTTAAGGAGGTGTAATTTGGGCATATCTTTAGTACACAGGGGAGTTGAGCTAGTGGCTTAACTCGTAGAGGCATAATACTCTCTACAATGGTTGCATAGGAAGCGTCAAACTCCCTCACTATCTCTGAGCTATACCGCCCCGGAATCTCCTCCATCCACTAACATTTGTGCTGCTTGAATAACTCATAAATTTCTAGCACTGTGGATGCTCCCTATAAGTACCCGTCGCTCCTCAGTAATGGACCTGGCCATCTTCTATTGTTCATAAACATATAACCCATCCTCGTATATCTGGTACATCATGTGGACACACCAGTTGTTCGGATCCGTGGACAAGTGTATTCGCTCAACCGTCATACCAGAAGGGTCATGGTCCTTACTGGTACTAGCAGCATCAAAAGTCGAGGCCACAACTAAATCAGTGCTAGAGTCGAACTGCGACTCCCTATTTTCATCATCCGAAGGCTGGTCCCCCTCTGCAAACAAGGGCGCATCATTATGACTGGAGGACTGCTCATTATTCGACACAACCGGTCTCGACTGTAGCCTCGTAGTCTGAGGTGCCATAGAGGAGTCTCTGATCTTCTCTGGTTAATACTCCGACCCACTAGACTCTTCAATCATTTGGTACGAGGGTGCCACCTACTTTGACTTCCCTTTCCTTTGATAGGTATGTGTTTTCTTTGGCGCCATTATACCTGTGGAAGACTTGTTAGTACTTAAGATACACAAAACAAATCCAAAAAAGAAGTAAAACAAAAGATGGAACTAAAAAAAATAATTTTGAAACACTGTCTTTTTGGGACCAATGGTCAGTACTTATGGGCCGTTGAAGCTTTGGAGGACCGTAGGTTAGGAGGTCTCATTTTTAGGCCCCAAAAGTTGGAACGTCAGTTCACCAGAACGGTCCATCGATGGAACGATGGACCGTAAGCCAAACCGTTGTTCACAACTTAGGCTATGTCTTGTGTTTCTGACCAACAGATCAAGACCTACGTCCGTAGGTTGCCCCACGGCCCATAAGTCATGGTTGTCGATTAGCACTAGTATAGATCAAATTGTTCACTTTTATCAAATATCTCAATTGCATTATTCACACTACCAACACAGTTCTAGAACATGCATTTCAACATATTAACAAGTTATTCTAGCGTTCCTAGGGTTTCAGTCATGCAATTTAACATATGAACAACAATTAAACTTGAATCCCTAGGTCAAGAACATAGCTAGAAGGAAATTAATCACATATTTCCCTCAAAACTCAACAACACTCATAATACTATCATTCCAAGGGTACACCTTAACTATTAGAATTAATTTTAACAAGCAATTCATACCCAAGGTCAAGCAACAACTTTTAATTTTAATCAACAAATTTAATAGTTCAACTTCGAAATCAGTACCTTTCAAGCAAGTACAAAGTTTTGTGAGTGTGTTCTTTAGTCCTTTTGACACCTAATTTGCTTGAATCCGAACACACAACCTTTGCTTTTAAGAAACAACGATTTGGTGGAAAATAAAATGAGTGAATCTGGAAGAGAATATGGAAGAGAAGGAAGAGAAGGGGATATATATATATATATTAGGGAGCGAAAGGTTGGGAATGTGTAGGATTAGTTGGTATTTGGAGGGTTGTAACGGTTGGGGAAGAAGAGGGAAATGGGGGATGTTTCAAAAATTAAAGGGTTTTATTTGTTTAGGTCGCGGGTTGGGTCGACTACTTAACTGACTCGGACCGATGAATCCCCGTTGACGGTTCTTTATGGGTGTCGTGGTTCCCATCGATGGACCACCGATAGAACGCCGGACCATCGATGGAAATCGTAGACCCTCTACACCAGAAATTTTATAGGTTTTTCTTTGCTTTCCTGCACACGTAGCAAATGCTAGGACTTTCTTTTTACATTTTCTTGACTCTTTTTTGGGCACGAACCCTATACTACCCTAATTTAGCAAACACTAAGACTTAATAAAACATAAAACACAATAGAAAATCCAAAAGAATATCTTAAAATCACTAAAAATTCCTAAAATTGGCTAGATTTTACATCTTGGATTGCCTCCCAAGTAGTTCTTGATTTAACGTTGCGGCACGACGTAGACCCTTGATTACTCATACTTCATCAAGGTCCCATTCTTCTATCACCTCTTTGACTTCCTTTATTTGACCCAAGTAGATTTTAATCCTTTGACGATTCACCTTTAATCGTGTTCCATCATCATTCTCTAGTTCAACCGCTCCGTATGAAAACACTTGTACCACTTTGAATGGACTCGTCCACTTGAACTTGAGCTTGTCAGGAAACAAGTGGAACCTTGAATTCAGTAAGAGCACCAAATCACCGGGAACAAACTCACACTTTTCTTTTGATCATGGTACCTCTTCATCATATCCTTATACAAGGCTGAACTTTGATACGCTTTTAGGTGAAAGTCATCGAACTCATTCAGCTCATTCAATCTCAGACTTGATGCAGCATCCCAATCCGAATTCATCTTCTTAAGTACCCACATCACTTTCTGCTCTAACTCTATAGTCAAGTGACAAGACTTTCCAATAAAAAAATGGTAGGTGGATATACCTATTGGAGTCTTGAATGTAGTGGGATAGGCCCATAATGCATCATCAAGCTTTTTTTACCAGTTAGTTCTCTTTGCATTCACATTCTTTGCAATAATCTCCTTAATCTCTCTATTTGATACTTCAACTTGTCCACTAGACTGCGGATGATAAGGAGTTGCTACATCGTGAAGAACAATATACATCTCAAGAAACGCCTTGAATAACCTATTATAAAGTGAGAACCTCCATCTGTAATAATCGACCTTGGTGTACCAAATCTAAAGAAGATACTCTCTTTTAGAAATGTGGCGACACTCTTCCCTTCATTGTTTGAAAGCGCAACAACTTCCACCCATGTAGACATATAGTTAATCACTACAAGTATGTTTTTCATTCCATTCCAGCTCACAAATGGTCCCATCAAGTCAAGACCCCAAACACCAAACAACTTGTCACTAGTATAGGAGTCATTGAGAGTTCCTGCTTTCTTAAAATACTTCCTTCTCTTTGGCATCGATCGCAAAACTTGGAAATATCACGAGCATCTTGGTGAATGGTAGGCCAATAGTACCCACACTACTAGATTTTATGAGCAGACCAGATACCACTTTGATGACCACCAACATGGGAGGAATGGGAAGCTTCAAGTATACTCATCATCTCTACCTCGGGCACACAGCGACGAATAATCCCATCAGCACTAATGTGAAACAAAGAAGGCTCTTCCTAGAAAAACTTATTCACACCAGACATGAATTTTCTCCTTTGGTGGAATGACAAATCCAACAGCACCACATCACTCACCAAATGTTAGAAAAATGTGTGAACCAGGGGATAAGATCAAAGGATGCAGCCCATACATGTACGTTTGGGAACGAATCATTTATCTCAACTCTATCAGCTAACTTCATCATTGCCTCCTCTTCTAATATGAACAAGTGATTACCCACTTGATTTTCTATTCCCTTTCTATATTTTACTTCAAAATTGAATTCTTGAAACAACAGTACCCATCTAATCAGCCTCAGTTTTGCATACTTATTTTGCATAAGAAACCTCAATGCCGAATGATTAGTATGCACAATGAATTCAGTGCCAAGCAAATAGGATCTAAACTTCTCAAACACGAAGAATACAACAAGCAATTCTTGTTCAGTAACCGTATAGTTCTTTTGAGAAACATTCAAAGATTTGCTCGCATAGTATATAGGATGAAGAATATTATCTCGCCTCTGCCCCAATACTATGCCAAGTTCTACCCCGCTGGCATCACACATAACTTTAAACGGTTGTCCCCAATCCGGTGAAATAATGATAGGTGCAGGAGTCAACTTCTCTTTCAGCCCCTGATATATCCAAACTTAAACTTAAATTAAGAAGTGCAAATGGTCGATGTCAATTTATAAAACCCTACGTGAGTTGTGGTTGATCCCATAGAGAATTTACTTACAAAAATAATTTCACTGACGCTTGGATTCAATTGTTGTCAGTATTTCCCACAAAAGGTAATTGTGAAATGTAAGAATGGGTTTAGTTGTTATTTTCAAGTAGCCAATGTTTAGTGCAATTGTTTAAGTTAACACAAGTAGCAGGATCTTAATTTCAAAGTTGTGATAATTGATGAATGGAACCAGAGTTGTGTTCCCCATGACTTGACTTTTAGTTCAGAATTGTGAGCAAGTATTGGTTGATTGTTAATATTACAAGTTACCAGCGAGTTAAGTGTATCCAACACTTCTCAGTCATGTTGGATAACTGTCACTCTAATCCTCTCGGTATTAAAGTTTTGTCTATATTTACCCTCGCATGTTTAGTGTCTCTTCTAACGAACTCAAATAGTCACTCCAAACCAATAGATTTCCTAACTATCACCTTTCTCTCGAACAACAGGATAGATACATGTGAGTTCTAATCTGTGCACTCAGTAGAAAGAATAGATAATGAAAGTAAGAATCATATTTTGCAACAATGATCACACTTTACTTGTTCATCGAATTCGTAACTAAGTTATCGCCATGGTTCCCACAACCCTAGTTGTGGTGTTTAGCCACTCAGGTTTTCAAGAAAACAAGCAATAGTTGTTATTGAATGGATAAAAGTAATCACATACAATGATTGTGTGTTCAAAGAAAACTTAAGAATTCAAGCACTTAATCACAATCTTCAAATCACGATCTGACGTTAATCGATAAAACAAAACTATAAAATATAGAAAGTCGTACTTCGTTCATACAATGATGAGATATCTCACAAATAAACCTAATTAATTTAAATAGTCTATTCAAAATGAGTCCTACACGAAGTAGGACTGATTTGTCGAAAGGCTTCATGGGAAGCATAGCAGCCCGTCACGAGCCAAACGGCCCGTGAGGAATTTTGTGGTACCACACTTAGATAGTGTGGGACTTCCTTTCTTAAGATCATTCACAGTCAACTAGACAACCCATCTTAAGTACCACAGGCTGTGTTGAGCATCGTGATGTTGAGCCTCTACTTGAGTCCTCCCTGGAATTTCATCCTCTTCTTCACGAACACCACAACGACTTGTTAACTCCACCACAGCCCGACTAGGGTCCCTTGGTCTTCAATCCAGACTTAGCTTCTCAAAGCCTTCACACTGGACCCTTCTCATTAGCTGCAGGATGGACCGTCAGGAGGACCATGTCCCGTCCGGGTCTCCGTTGTCCTTACTTATCCATTTTTTTTGTTTGACCTTACTTCACTACTTCAACTCCACAAGCCTCCATACGGCTCGTCATCATGACCACGGCCCGCCTGGGGCTCCGTGGTGCTTGTTTCAGAATCACTTTCTTTATTTTCTTACTATCTTTCGCATCCAAGTGTTTTACCTTACCAAACACGTCATATCCACATAAATATATTAGAGTTCTCGCATTAATCCTTAGTTTTCAGCATCAAATGTTCCTAGATTTCACGGCACATCAACACCCTCAACTTAGAACCATTACTTGTCCTCAATTGATGAGAATGAAAGAACACTTGACGCTCAGATACCCAAGACACCCTACTAGCATGCAACAACTATCTCAGCCAACACTTTATTCCAAAACCATCTATCTAACATGCAAGAATCAATGTACGACATCCCATCACTCACAGTTAATCAAGTTTATGCTAGTATTCATTATCAGCTAACACAATTCAACAATCAAATGCAAACATAGTGCCCACAGACCAAAGAAAGTCCCTCACACATGATAGTTAAGACTAATTAGTACGCTCACACTCCAAAAGAACTTCTAACACTACAAACAAAAATACCATAGGCTTGCCCTTGTTCTCTACGCTTTATCTATCATACAAATGGAATAGGATCACTAAAGGATTTTTTAGGTTTGTAACATAGGCTTGAGCTACGGAGTGGAATTTATGGTTTTGTGATTGATGAATTTACCTTGGTCCTCCAAAGTTTAAATTTGCACACAACTTTATTTGAGCGATTCAAACTTATCTCATTTTAGTACATCCTAGCAGCAACACCATTTCTATTTTCTTTGAACCATGCACACTACGCTTGTTCAAGTGAGCAATTTGACTTCGTGCCTTCAGAATGACTGAGTGTACAATCGTTTTACGCTCTTCCTTTCTACTCTGGGTGTGATCACCCTCAACTTAGGCTTTTGGCCTGAGTTGTGGCATCGTGTCTTTGGAGATCGAATGATACGATATCAAATAGCTAAGAACAAAATTAGCTTCAAGGCTCAAATGAGTTTCAACGGTTCATGCTTTCATTTGGTAGTTTATTTTTAGTTTTCAGTGGACTTGACAAAAATAGCCTAATGATCACATCCTATCTAGTTATTTTCAGAGTCTAGCAAGACTACTCAGGCAAGTTCTAGCTTCTGCCTCCAATGTTAGACTTCATGCAACCCTTACACACAGAAGACACATGTTAACACTGTTCAACGTTATACTTAACCGATTTATGTTCCAAGTAGCAATTCTCAACATGTGAGTATCTAAGATGTCGTACAGAGAGCCTAACAGTCAGATTGTAAGATTAAGGACATATTTCTTATTATTTCCAACACAACACAAGCCTAAGATTTAGCTGCTGCTAGCAAGTATCCATAACTCAAAAGCAACAAGAACTTCACAATTCTCGACACAATCAAAACACAAAATAGTGCCAACCTCCATCCTTTCTAACACTTAATGGAAGGTTTCTAACTTCACACCTCAAAACAAAAAGACTTTTCCATCAAAGTAATAAAATAAACAAAAAAACAAGGGCTGTGGAAAGGGGTCATACCTATGGCGCACTAAGTGTCGGTAGTCGGGGCAGTGTCGGTAGTCGGGGCAGTGTCGACACCCTTCTCAACGGGTGCACTCTCATAAACCTAAACTGGGGCAGGCTGACTACTATCAACCAGGTCTAGTATAGTACTACCAGAACCACCGACCATCATCGTTTCTTGCCTTTGCTGCTTCTCTTGCCAACCTCTTGGATTCCTTCCTTGACTTCTTGATCTGTCTCTTTTTATCATTGGAGAGGTCTGTCTGTTGCTCCTCATCAGAACCCACATGCTTTTTTTTGCTTTGGGTACATCACGCCAGATGTCATCAAGTGTCTGATTGGTTGAAGGCTCACTGAATATGGCTCATCAAGGAATCTGGCACAATCGGAGGGGGCACAGTGACTAGCTTCTCTGCTAGTTTAGCAATGTCAGCTCGCATCTCATCCAACAGAGCCTTCAACTCCTAAACAGTTATCGAACCTACAACATGTATTTGATTGTTTACATGGACCTCAAGATTGTCCATTAAGTTTTTTAGCACCACAAACTCTTGCTAAATCTCATCCTTCAGTCGCTTCTCCACAACTAACACATCCCTCTGCACTACCTGAGGTAGTTTGAGAACAATCTGCTCTACTATGGACAAAAATGTGTCTCTACTCTACAACCAAACTCACAAAATTCACAGTAGGGATAGTCAAAAAACTACTTACGGGCTTTTAATATGAAGCTGGGTATGGTGCCCCCGTAGATGGCAGTGAGGAGTTACCCTATTAACTACCTTCCTCAGCACGTGGAATCTCGAGTGGTACATGCGATACAACTGCTAACGGGACAACTGTCACTGCTCTCAACCCAGTAAGATGGTTACCTACATCCTTTATCTTTGATGTTGCAGTGACTTTGGATGCTTCTACCCACTTATCCACCAACTTATTCGGTGGAATATTTACCTGCAAGAAAAGTTTCCCTATCAGACAGGGAAACGACAAACCTGTTCTTTCATTTAGGGCTCTGTACCGCATTTCCATGGCAATGATCCAATTCACATTTGCTGGGTACCCATCCATGAGGCAGGCAAACAATGATACAAGTGATGGTGACAATGTGTTATCATTAACTGAGCATGGGCTACTGCCCACCAAACCTTGGCCAGATAGTGATGCCTTTGTAATTTGTACCTATGCCCTTAAAACCCATGTTGCAGCCTCTCCCTCTGTGACAATATATCCAGCAATCCATCTCTTGATGCACTCCCACAAACTCGAATCCTCTATCTTTGTCTCACTAGTCACTGCGTGGTTTTTGCCTTTGAATAACCCCACTGAGGCTGGTACCATGTACTCTAGACCATGTAGCATCTTGTTGACCATGTTATCAGAGATGTTCACGGTCTAACCCCTTACCTACACTGTGTCTAGTGGTCCCTAAGTGGTTGCGAGTGCTTTCTTCCCCTTCTTTCTCGTTTTAGTGTCTGCAGCAAAATTCATTAGTGTTGTTGCATAAGAGGTGTACAACTCTCTAGTTAAGTGGCATGTGAATTCTCTCGGTGTGTTGTTCATCTAATCAAACTGATGCATTTGGAAGAGCTTGTATATATTTGGGAATGCTTGGATATCTGCCACTACCACTCTAGATTTGGGTAACCAAGAAAGTTGCATAATTCCTCAAAGTTGGCTTGTAAATGCAAAAATATATTTTAAAATTAAGATGGGAAGTACGTTACACTTTCCCAACTCATTTCGAAGGTCCTCATAAAAAAATACATAAAAATATTTTAGGTACTTCAAGGAGCCAGATCAATGTCATCCCCCAATCCTACACCACAGACGTAACTGGCACTCGAGAACCATTTATGGCCCCAAGCGAACCCTTGGCCTGGCTCAACTCTCGGTGAAAGACTTACTCAATAATAAAAGAACTTTAAAAATAAACTTCAACTCAATGTTTCAAAATAGATACTCAGAATGTTTTATGTAAAACATTCACTAGAAAAAAGAGGCAACTCAAGTCTTTAAACATTAAATAATGGAAATGAATAAGACTCATGAACTACTAATGTCTATCTATGAAGCCTCTAATACTTGAGGGATGTCGGGATATGACCCCCTATCCTAACGAAACTGAAATAATGAAAATAAATAAGGGATCCTCCGGAATTAAGGAGGCTCACCCAAGCTAATTCGAATTGTTATGGTATCAACAAAGCGCTTGTTAATGACCTTGTTATCATGTATTTCCATCATCAAATGATGCAGTCCAAATGACATCAGTACATTGAATAAATGAGCATGTAAGAGGAACACTGAACATAACATAAAGCTTGAACTTGGAAAGAAGGAAACATACTCACCTCAACTTTACTCAAATCAACTTCAACTCATGGATACTCAACTCAATACAATATAAAAACAACAATAAAGATGCAGTTTATATAAAGCATTTAAAACAATAGATAATACTCAATGTATTTAAAATACAATAATTACTCAGTTTGTATGTAAAGATACAAAGTTACTCAATTTGGGAGATTCTCTAACCGACAACCATCACTATGAGTTAAGTGATCATACAATGTCTCACTCACTCTGCCAAAACTCTCTTATACCTTGCCGGAGTATAAGACGTCCTTAACTAAGTGGATTCACTAAGCTATGCTTAAAAGCAATAAGGAATCTTCTAAAAATTATGACCCTTTCTATCCACGTTGGCTACATGGTTTATGAGGACTTTGACTTTGTTTGAACTCGTCCCCATATCAGTGCTCAATACTACTCTCAAAATATAAATCAGCTCATATGTTTAAAAACATTTCCTCATCCTGAAGGTTTGAGATTATTACTCAAAAGGTTCTCTTAAAAGAGATCATACTCAAGAACTCCTCATGAACTCATTTTGAAATCAATGTTTCCTCTCATTTTAAATGTAAAATCATTTAATCTTGGGAATACTAAGTCCCCATATATTAATGTTGAAAATTAAAACTCAACTCTCCTCATCCTCATACTCAAGTACTCAAGTCTTATAAAAAGAGGTTTTAAAAAGTTGCAAAAGACTTCTCAAAATGACTCGAAAGAACTATCAAGACTTTACTCTTAACCCTACCTTGAATTTGAATTATGAATTCAAGGTTATGATTCAAGTTATTAAGTATCTCTCGATGTTTAGATGTAGTTTAGAGTAGTTAAAATCAGAAGGGAGTGAAGGTACACTTTAAGAGGACTTAGACGGAGCAAACAACGGAAAAAGGGTGGGGGCAGGAGACCCTGGCGCACTGCTGGCGTGGGGAGCGATCCCCTGAACTTTAGAGACTTGAATGTGGCACGCTGCCCGAGACCTTCTGACGCATCTGGGGGCACTGCCCCAGCCACACAAAAAAATTTCTTCTTCGATTTTTGGCCCTAATTCGCTTAGAATCGAATGGTTTCTTTCCAACTCACTTAGATTCGAATACCCAATAAAAGTACACAAAACTCTACTCAAAAGTAACCCTCAAACTCCTAACATTCATCTCAAGAACTCATCAAACTCATCATTAACAATTTAGGAACAAAACTTCAAGATCAAGAACTCAAATCATTCAACCTCAAGAATGAAATTACGGATTTAAAATCACATGATTGGCGTGTGGGTGAACGAACCCAACACTATGAGAGCTTATATACCTCTTAGGGATCAACCCTTGGTGAAATTCCTCGAATAATCTCAAGAACCTTGATGAACGCCTTGAACCTTTCCTCTTTTCTCCTCTTGAACTCTTCTCAAAACCCTAAGCGTATTTAGGATTGTGAAAACTAACACAAATCAGTTTTGACCCCTAAAATATTACTAAAAGCGTTTAAAGTTATGGGCGTTTGAAGTTGACCCAAAACTCACAACTTAAGCTTAACTTGAACAAAATCTCAAATTAGCCCTTTCCAAATTAGTTCTTTCTAAATTTAGCCCTTTCTAAGGCCGACGTGTTACAATATCTCCCCCTTGGGAACATTCATCCTCGAATGAGATTACTCTAAGCAGAAATGAGGGTTGAAACATCTTTACCCAACTCAAATACCTCACAAGCAACTTAACATACTTAGTATATCAGTTTAAAGAGTACCAAGAAAATAATTAGTACCATGATTTAGAATTTCTCCGGACTCAAAGAGATGTGGGTATCTCTTCTTCGTGTCCTCCTCAACCTCCCAAGTAGCTTCCTCCTTTCTCCCAAGTAGATTCCTCCATAAGACCTCGACTGATGCTACCTCATTGGTCCTCAACTTGCGAACCTAAAGATCTACAAACTAAACGGGTACCTCCTCATAAGATAGGTTGCCCTTTATACCAATATTTTCAGTAGGTATAATAAGTGAAAGATCGCCCATACACTTCTTCAACATTGACATGTTGAATACCGGATGGACTACTGCTAACTCTGGCGGTAGCTCCAACTCATAGGCTACATTGCCAATCCTCTTGGATATCTGTACGGACCAATATAACGGGGACTAAGCTTCCCTTTCTTGTCAAACCTCATAGCACCCTTCATGGGTGAAACCTTCAAATAAACCTAATTATCCACCTCAAACTCTAAGTCTCTTCTCCTAACATCGGTATAGGATTTATGATGACTTTGCGCTATTTTCAACCTTTCTTGAATGATCTTCACTTTCTTCATAACTTGATGAACTAAGTTTGGTCCTATCAACCCAGCTTCACCAACCTCAAACCATCAAATAAAATATCTACATCTTCTCCCATAAAGAGCCTCACAGGGAGCCATTTGTATGCTAGATTGATAACTATTGCTGTAAGCAAACTCAATGAGAGGTAAGTGATCATCCCAATTACCCTTGAAATAGATTACACACGCCCTCAACATATCCTCTAAAGTCTGAATTGTGTGCTCTGCTTGGCCATCAGTCTGAGAATGGAAAGCGGTACTCAAATTTACCTTCAAACCCAAACCTTTCTAGAAAGACTTCTAGAATTGTGCGGTAAATTGTGCACCTCTATCTGAAATGATGGATACCAAAACTCCATGAAGTCTTACTACTTCTTGAATATATAGTTTGGCATAATCTTCTACTTAAAAAGTTGCCTTTACCAGCAAGAAGTGGGATAATTTAGTCATTCCATCTACAATCACTCAAATCGAACCATGCTGCCTGCGAGACCGCGACAACCCAGTAATGAAATCCATATTGATCATCTCCAATTTCCATTCCAGAAGATCTATGTTTTGAGCCATACCATCGTGCCTCTGGTGCTTTACCTTGACTTGTTGGCTATTCGAGCACTTAGCAACGAACTCTGCAATACACCTCTTCATACTACTCCACTAATATACTTCTCTCATCTGACGATACATCTTTTTGAAACCCGGATGTATATAGTATCTGGAGCTATGAGCTTCCTCCATGATCCTCGCTTGAAGTTCATCCACCCTTGGTACACACAATCTACCTTGATACCTCAATACACCATCTCCCCCTTGTTCAAAAGCCACAACTTTCTTCTTATGAACATTTGCCTTCAATTCAAGAAAAATAGGGTCTTAGACTTATTTCTCTTTCACTTCGGACACTAGTGATGATTCAGCCCCATTCATCACCACCACTATGCCTTCATTGGAATCCATCAACTGGACTCTCAATCGTGCAAGTATGTGCACATCTTTTGTTAACTCTTTCTTGCGTTCATCAACTGGGAAGTACTGCTCATAGACAACCTGCTCAAAGCATCAACAACAATATTAGCCTTACCTGGGTGATAGAGAATACACATGTCATAATCCTTAAGTAACTCCAGCCACCTCCTCTGTCTGAGATTAAGATCTTTCTGACTGAACATATACTAAAGACTCTTATGATCGGTGAACATATCCACATGAACACCATAGAGATAGTTGATAACGCACAACTACACTTCATCCAATACTAATTGTAGGCGATCACAATCTAGTATAAACCCATCAAAGAGTTGGGGTCGATCCCACAGGGAGTGATATGGTAGAGAATTCAATTATGAAATGAAAGTCATGTGCTGATCGGTTGTAGGAATAGAAATTATAGAAATCATTTAAGTGAATCAAAAGAGTTGACAACAAGTGTCAAATGGGGGAAAAGGTTTGTCAATTAACAACTAATAGAAACACAGGAGTAATCAAGTAGATAGGAATACTTGGAGTGTGATCGGTTAATCTCCAATTTTGCTACACGGGCGATTATTATTTACCAAAGTTCGCTAAATCTTAGTAAGTAGCCTAGGCTTTAGATGTAATAGCCATCTCTGGATCAACTACCACGAATCATGGGAGTTCTCTCGAACCTCAACAAGCATCATACTATGAACATCCCAAAACCTTAATTTACCTACTCTATTGAGCTAGATAGGTAGAATCGGAATAAGATCCACTCTCTCGAGTTGAACCCATAACAACCCAATCACTACAATCATTAATTGGTAATCTTAATTCTAAAACCTCTTTCTCAAGAAAGCATAGAATACGAAACTAGAACTGCATTTGCAACTACAATTCTTAAGTTAAAACTCAATTACCAATCGAACCCACTTCAAAACAACAATTAAATCAGTAATTACTAACACCCATAAGCTAATTAAGACAATTAATCACATAATCACACCCCCAAGAATGGGGGTTTTATCCACACATCATATCAAGTAAGAAATCAATACCAATTATGTTCTCTCCATAATTGGGTATTAATCTCCGGGTCTTTACAATGCTTCAATTTAGCTTCAATTCCAAAACCCAACTCAAAATTCACTAGAAAACTCCTAAAAACTAAGAAAAGTAATGTTCAAGATGAAAGTATCAAAATCCACACAGGTAAAACTACACAAGATATGACTGGATACTCTTTTCTCTTTTTGAAATTCAATTTTTATGTTCTCAAATTTTTGCCTTCAGAGTCTCTCGGCAATATTACTCGAGCATCGCCGACCAATTCGGAGATGCGCCAATGGCTCCATTCCATCACCGGTTTCCCTTGACTCTTCATCCTTCAGACCTTGTAACTTTAGGCGATCGAAGTTTGTGTCACCAATCCATTTGCCGGACCGCCGAAGGTCCAAATCCATCACCAAGTTGGCTTCTCCCCATGGTTAGTAGTCTGTAAATTTAGGCGAGTTGAAGTGCCACTCGGCGATTCACCGAGTGGCCTTGGCGATCTTCTGCTTTCACTATCTTCAGCCTTTTTCATCTTTTTTGCTCCTCTTTGCTCAGTAATGTCCTTGCCTTTTTCTTTTGCCTTTATATCTGCAAATTAGCATTAAAACATCAGTTTAGAGCATAAAAAGGGTATAGAGGACACTAATTCTATCAATAACAAGCTCTAAATGAGTCGAAATCTCAGACTCATCAACACCCCCAACTTAAACTTTTACTTGTCCTTAAATAAAACTCAAGCTCAATCAGTTCAACAAGGATGTCTACAAATAGTGCTACGCAAGATGAATGCACACAAGAGGTTCAAACTACGCATAGAATGTTCAATTGTGCACTCTAAGTTTCAAACTATAACTAACCATCATCAAATAGATATCAAGTTCACAATGCTTGCTTCAAATGCAAGTTCAAGTTCAACAAAAGCATTCAAATTCCCTCACATCAAGAATGATTCCATGCCCACACAAGATTCATCAACAATTTATAATATCATAATAAAAAACAACTCTCACACTCCCAAAGATAAACACATGCATGACTCTACCCATAGGCTTGCCCTTATTTTCCAATTAATATTATTTTCAGCTCACTCAAGATCAGAAAGGTCTTTCAAGGCTTGTAACAGGGTTGAGTGTAAAGGTATGATCATTTTGGTTTAGTGACTTCATCCTTCACGAAGCACGACCTGCATTTCACTTTTTCTCCTTCTCTTTCACAGTATATGATGTTCAGAATCCACCCTATTGTTCATTTAAGCATGACTCATTGGATACCCCACTTCTTTTACTCACTTCACAAACTCTTTTATTTTTCAATCTTTTTCCATTTTCACCTTCTTCTTTTCTTTTCTTTTTTTACATGGAAGGATTCCATCTTTTTCAAAACAATCCATCAATGGGAATTTTTCACACTTCTTGATTTTCCTCCTTTTTCACCACACCCTCAACTTAGGATTTTGGCCTAAGTTGGCTATTCAAACGAACCAATACTTCATGAAGGTTAAAGGTGATGGGACAAAGAGGTCATAGTTGTTCAAGTTTCTTCCAAAGAAAAGGATAGGATCAAATGGTTTCAAGAAAAGTTCACACTCTCACAAGGTGGTCACAAAGAGGTATGAGATCAATTTTTGGTTTGCTCTTCACAAATTTAGCCTAAGATTATTTCAATCGCTTGCTTACATCAACCAATCAGACTAATGGAGCAAGTTCTAGGTATTACCAAGCACATATTTCAAGACAATCTCACCAAACATGACATTTGACACAATCATCAAACAAGACTCTACACTTTTCAGCTAGCGTGCAACTATCATCAAAGGAGATTAACTCAACAATTGGCTAGTCACAATGAGATGCTAGGAGTTCACGCATGACCTATGTAACTCAATTTGCCTCATCATAGCTACACACTCATATTGTTCAATCAAGAGAACTATTCAAGTCATCAGTATTGATCACAATCGACACCAAAAATTGCAAGAGAACAACCACAATCAAATGCATCAAGAGGTGGCAATTTTTTAAAATGGGTCAAAACTAACATTCACATTAAAAAGAATTAACCAACTATATGGATCAAGAACCAATATATATATATATATATATATGGAAAGTGAAGATAAAAAACAAGAATTGATCATTCAAGTATTCCAAATTGAATGGCAAAATGACAGGAAGCAAGACATATAGATCCGGTATATATCCATCTATATTGAATTACAGATTCCGAAATGATAAAATCATTTTTGATTGGACAAAAAAAGGGTCTCCTATAGAAGATAGTTAAGAAAATCAAAGAGGAGAAAATGCGTTTTCGAGATAGGAATCGGTATCTAATGAATTCAATGATTCCATTATAAATGAAAGAAAAATAAAAAGGAATAAAATCACAACGAGATCCTAATCTCAAAACAAAAAGAAATGGGGATATGGTGAAATTGGTAGACGTTACGGACTTAATTGGATTGAGCCTTGGTATGGAAACTATATATATATATATCCAATATTCACAAAAACAAAAACAACAAAGATCCATAAAACAGCCCAAAAGAGATAGGTATGGAAATACCTCACCCCACCAAACTAAACTAGCAATTGTCCTCAATTGCAAATTAATAACAAAACAGTCTCAAAATAACAGAAATGGAGTCAAAGGGATCATCCTGCCAGGCTAAGCCTGGGGTGAACTCTGCAGGTCGGTGACTCCATCTGTCGGGGAATCAATGCCCGGCTCATCAGCATCCTTGTCTCCATAGGAGCCCACCATCGAGGTATCTCTCAAAGACGCCTCCCTCAAGGTCCTCCAAATCACCATATATTGCAACATCACAGACACCAAGCTCCTCCTCATCGGTCTCAGCCTCAGACTCAACCTCAACCATAGCAACATCTCTTATCGTAGTAGCCAGAGGAACCTTAGAACTGGCTAGAATATCAGTGCTCAGAATGTTGGGGATCTCTACTGTGGCGAATAGCATCGATAGATCAGTGGACTTCAGCTCGTCCACATTCTTCTTCAACCCAAAAATATCAGTCTTTAAGGACGTTGCAGCATCAGAATCACCCCAGCCCTGCTCACAAGCCTCTACCCTCACCGTAAGGGCATCAAAAACAAATATGTGGGCTTCTATCGACTCCTTGTTCTCTCTCAGATCAGCCCTAATTGGAGTCAGGGTAGTAGCAATAGCCCTCTCAATCAACCCAGGAATAGTGGCCTCTACCTGAGAGGCACGCAAATCAGCAGATTGAGCCAAATGGCCCTTCTTATACAACATGGCCAGGGTGATAGGGGTCGAGAGGAAGTAACAGTAGTAGGAGGAGGGGGTAGAGTAGATGAACTAGGAGAAGTAGAAGTAGAGGGACCAGAGGTACATGTAGGCTCACTGTCCTGAAAGAGGAGTATTGCCTCTATCGGCAACATCTCAACATCAACTACCAGAGACGTATCCGCTAGTGCAGCTCTACTTCGATCAGCCTCATCCCTTATATACTCGGTCTCGATCTGTCAGATGTCAGTAAAGGAAGTGGGAGTCACTTCCATATCTGTGTTCTCAATCACTGGAATACGGGCCCGCCTACACAGCTCAGTAATCAGCACAGGAAAGGGCAAGGAAGTCTGACTCTGCTTGGCCCTCATGGCCATCTCTTACTCAATGATCATGCCCAGATTAAGATCATCCCTGTCAATAATGCAGCCCAGCAGTGCAGCTTTTGGATGCCTGAGTATTGACTCGTTCTGTGAAGGCATCAACATGCTGCTAATGAATCTAAAACAATATATGACTGCTATATTCAAGTATTTCTTCTCTATTATAGCTCGTGTCTCAATCCACCGTGGTGTGATGTCGGATATCAACGGTGCAAGCCCACCCTTCAAGTCATCTAGGGTCTTCTTCTGTATTCGATCCTCTATGTAATGGAATATATTCATCGTTCACCCTAGTACGTCATTGATGTCGGTGCTACTACACTTCACCTTTCGGCCCCTTACTACCACATAATCCACCGGCTTGAAAGCACTGGCCTTTTTCTTCCCCATTGGTACGAGTTCCCCATATATTGAGTAAAACTACTGAACCCAAATAGGAAAGTAAGGGCCTCGGGGATTTGTGAATATCTCCAACTTGTGGAACTTTATTATGTTCCACACCTCTGGATACAGGTTTACTACACCATCCGTAGACAATTATTTTTCCTCTAGAATTATCCTCAAACCCTCGGTCTTTAGTCTATTCAATGACTGGGAAGGAGGAACTTGAGCTGGTGGAGGAACCTGCATTGCTACCTGGGATGGAGGTGGAGACGGCGTAGGAGGCACATGCATTCGAACTGGAACATTTATAACTTTGGAGCGTAGCTCTGCTCTCCTAGCATGTAGGACCTGGTCATATTCTGGCTCAAAAATGGATGTCGAAGAACTGTCCAATAACTGACCCTCACTCTCAGAAGTAGTGAGGTGAGTGGCATAAACACTATCGCTATTTGAACTCTCGACTGTCGGTGTTAACACTGTCGGCCCTTTTCCTTTTTCCCTTGTTGGAGGAAGTTTGGCCGGTGCGTTTCGGGATTGTGCAGCCCCCTCAGTAATCACAATTCCTCGTGCCCGCTTCCAAGGCAATTGATTTCTTCTGGAAACCTTTGGTCTAGTCATATTTGCAAAACACAATCACATACATTAGTTACAATTCAAAAAAATAAAATTTTCAAAGTTAGAAACTGCAAAAAAAACTCACCAAACCGTTCGGTGAGCCAAGTCTGGCTTGCCAAATATTATAGAATAAAATCTGCAAAAATTCAGAACAAGTCGGCGATGTACATGCCTTTCGGTGTATCACCGACACCATTCAGCAAACTAGAAGTAGCTCACCAAAAGTTACAGAATAATTTCAGAAAAATGGGGCACAGAAGGGCAATCAGAAGGGACCTTCGGTGAATCTTTGAGTGAACCCGGCGAGCACAAGCGTATCACCGAATGTTACAGAACACAAACCACAAAAATGTAAGATAAAAAGGTGATCAAGGGGTCTTTAGGCGAATCACCGAACCACTGGGCGAGCTCGACCCAGCTTGCCGAATAGTCCAACCTACCAAATTTCTACCCTGACCTTCAATTTCTCACCCACAGCCCACGAAAACAAAATTAAACCATTATTTTATACAATTGATCTTAGACCCATACCACCCATGGCCTCGCAGTACTCATACTTCCCCTGATTTGGCCAAAAATAGCCACTTGACGTCTTTTGCCCTTAAGAATGATGTCAACTCTTCTATCATTGGAAAAAATTCATCAATCGACACTATTCGGGGTTACTCAGACTTCACCCACACTAGACCCAACACAAAATCAAAACGACCCACAAAATTTATCATGTTAATACGCGGGATTTCACAATTTAAGGCTAATTAACACAAAATGAAACAAGATAAGCACATTCATTATCCATACACATTCAACAAATCAACAATACACAATAGAAACAACCATGCAATGATCACGCATTTGAGTTTGCCAAAATGTAATGACGGGGTTCAGGTAACAAATCTTAGAAGCAGAAGATTGAAATTCTAGGCTAGCAAAGTATCCTAAAATCCTCTCCGAGTAATTAATCCCACACGAAAAACAAGAAAAATTGGTACAGAAATATGAGAATATGTTGTTGTGAAAGTATAGAAGTCGAAAAGTATGAAATGATGGAGATATTTTGAATTAAAAAATGGTTCAGCCCCTTTGTGACCCTTCAGTTCACGCTGATCGGCGAGGTCATTTACGTCACCGACCCATTCAACGGTTCGTTGAATGGTACTTTTGCCCGCCGAGTTTTACAAAACCTTTATATAGCTAGATGGTTCAAACGGTGATCCAAATCGGGCTCGCTGACCCGTTCAGCGAACCGACGACTAGTTCTTGGCTCGCCTAATTTCTCTTTTTCCTAAAATTTCAACTTTTCAACCTACAAATTCAACACCCGTTATCCAAATAACAATAAGAAAATATTAAACACTTGGGTTTCAATCAAAGAAGCACCTTATTTAACGTTGTGGCACGATGTGGATACGCTTTCAAGGTTCATTTTTTGGGTTTGCCAAGGTATCACTTGGTAGACCCCCTTTTGGCCTTGGGTTCAAATGAGATGAGATTTGACCCATTTGTGTTTCAAGCTATTTAATGGACAATGAGTGAGAGGTAACCGTTTGGTTTAGAGTGGAGACATCCTCCTTCATTTCTTTAAGCACCTTGTGCGACCCTTCCACTATATTGAGAATGCGTGCAAGCATATCTTCAGTGCGAAAGTTCTCCGGGTCAGCCCTTTGCTATTTTGGATTTTGACATTTATGGGGGGGAACGTATCTCTCTTTTTCACCATCATGGTCACACCACTCCCTATAACGATCCTTTTAACCTTCATCACGCTCTCTATTCCATCTGTCCTTGGATAATTTTGGCGAAATCCTCTTCCCTAATTTGCTAGGAAGTGTAATTTCTCATTGAACAACACTTCAAATTGTGCATCATCGAGATTCACTTCGCTAACTTCAACTTCATTCACGGACCTTGAACCACTACCCATTACATTTTTTGACAAAAGATCCAATTGGGTCATCATTTTGGCCATGTTTTGGTCCTTCTATTGGTCTTTTTCTATTTGTTATTTGGTTATCCTGAAAGTCAAAGGAGACACTTGATCCTCCTGAGTATACCAAGCTTGGTTTATCTTCGTCATTCCATCAAGGAGAGTTGATGCTATCTCAAAAGGTTACTGCATAATACCTCCTCAAATAAGTTGATCAGCCACACCTTTGTTCACCGAGTCTAGATTCCGGTAGAAATGTTGTAACAACCCAGCCCATGAGTCAGACATTGGAGTACCAACTTCTAAAATCTCATCCATGTTTCGTAAATTGGTTCATCATCCAAATGCTTAAATCCTTGAATATTGTGTCTCAATGCCATATTCTTTGAAGGAGTAAAAAAATCTTGTGTAGAATGCTTCAGTAAGCTCATCCCAAGAAGTAATAGAATCCCTCAGTAGATCAGCTAACCATTTGGTCCCTTCCCCATCAAAGAGAAAGGAAACAACCTGAGACGGACTGGCTCTTGTGAGATTTTTTTGAATGAGAATGGACCACATACGTCCACAAAGTTCCGAATATGATCATGGGGATACTCATAAGCTAGCCTTCCGAATAGTCCTTTCATTTTCAAGAGTTGCAACATCGTGCTAGTCACATGGAAGAGAACATTTCCCATGACCTGAGGTAAACGAATAGCACCTACACCACCCAATTGAACTGCTTCTTTGACATCATTCAGATTGTCGATGTCATCTTGGTGGCCAAGTTGGCTATTGTTGCTTCCGTTCACACTCATTTCATCACATGTTACCAAACAGCCAACAACAAACACAAACCAACGTAAGTCGATTCAACTACAAACAAGATTAGATCAAAGCTATACTTCAATAAGAGAATTATAAACACCACTCCCCGACAGCGGTGTCATTTTGTATAACGCTCAACTACACTTCATCCAATACTAAGTGTAGGAGATCGCAATCTAGTATAAACCCAACAAAAAGTTGGGGTCGATCCCACAGGGAGTGATACGGTAGAGAATTAAATAATGAACTAAAAGACATGTTCCAATTGGTTGTAAGAATAGAAATTATCAAAATAATATGGTAAATCAAAAGGGTTGATAACAATTGTCAAATGAGGGGATAAGGTTTGTCAATTAACAACTAATAGAAAAAGGGGAGTAATCAAGTAGATTAGTATACTTGGGGCTGTGATTGATTAATTGCCAATTTCGCTATACGGGTGATTATTAATTACCAAAGTTCGCTGAATCTTAGTGGGTAGGCTAGACTTTAGATGTAATAGTCATCTCTTGATCAACTTCCACGAATAAGTGAGTCTCTCGAACCTCAACAAGCATCATACTATGAATAGCCCACAACCTTAATTTACCTACTCTCTCGAGCTAGACAGGTAGAATCAGATTAAGATCCACTCTCTCGAGCTGAACCCATAAAAACCTAGTCACTTCAATAATCAATTGGTAATCTTAATTCTAAAACCTCTTTTTCAAGCAAGCATAGAACACTAAACTAGAACTCCATTTGCGACTACAATTCTTAAGTTAAAACTCAATTACCAATCGAACCCACATCAAAACAACAATTAAAACAATAATTACCAAAACTCATCAGCTAAATAACACAATTAATCACATAATCACACCCCAAAGAATAGGGGTTTTAGCCGCACATCATAAAAAGTAAGAAATCAATACCAATTATGTTCTCCATAGCTGGGTATTAATCTCCTGGTCTTTACAATGCTTCAATTAAGCTTCAATTCCAAAACACAACTCAAACTCTACTAGAAAACTCCTAAAAACTAAGAAAAGTAATGTTCAAGATGAAAGTATCAAGCTCCACAATGGTAAAATTACTCAGGATATGACTGGATTTTTGAAATTCAATTTATACATTCTCAAATTTTGGCCTTCAAGGTCCTCGGCGGAACTAGTCGAGCATTATCAACGAAGTCGGCGATGCGCCAATGGCTGCTTTCCATCGCCAGTGTTCCTTGACTCTTCATCCTTCAGACCAGTATCTTTAGGCAATGAAAGTTTGTGTCGCCGATCCATTCGGTGGACCACCGAAAGTCCAAATCCATCACCAAGTTAGCTTCTCCACAAGGCTGGAAGTATGGAACCTTAGGCGGGCTGAATTGCCACTCGATGATTCACCAAGTGGCTTTGGCGATCTTTATCTTTCACTATCTTCAGCCTTTTTCATCTTTTTCACTCCTCTTTGCCCGGTAATGTCCTTGCCTTGCTCTTTTACTTTTATATCTGCAAAATAGCTTTAAAACATCAGTTTAGAGTACAAAATAGGTATCGAGGAAACTAATTCTCTGAATAATAAGCCATAAATGAGTTGAAATCCCAGACTCACCAATAGTGATGCCATATTTTCAAAGAAAACACTACAGCAGCCAACTCTAGATCATGGGTTGGGTAATTCTTTTCGTGAATCTTAAGTTGTCTGCAGGCATAGGCTATAACTTTCCGATTCTGCATCAATACAAAACCCATTCCTACTCTGGATTCATCACAATACACATCAAAGCTTTGTGTGCCCTCTGGACAGTTCAACACTGGGTAGTAGTCAACCACATTTTCAATTCTTGAAAGTTTTTCTCACAAGCTTCAGACTATTGAAACTTTGTTGTCTTCTGAGTAAACTTTTCAAAAGGGATGAAATAAATGAGAACCCCTCGACAAACCTTCTATAATAACCAGACAATCCCATGAAAATCCTAATATCCATTGGAGATGTGGGTTTGGGCCAGTTCTGCGCTGCCTCAATTTTCTGATTGTCAACTCGAATTCCTTCTCCAGATACAATGTGGCCTAAGAATGCCACAAACTCAAGCCAAAACTCATACTTGGAAAATTTG
>JAJOOS010010506.1:0-40857 GCA_029582725.1 Solanum chiquidenum
AGTTAAGATAAAGAGGAAGGTAATGTATTGTATGCATTGAATGTGCCTAAAATGTTATAAGTGGCGTTATGTGCTATTATGAATGGTTTCCATGTGTATGATGATGTATATGGTTTATATTGTGCCTAATGTGTTAAAGGTTCATGAAGTTTCTCTAAAAAGGCATGATGCATGATTTCCAACTAAATGTCCTCTTAAAAGCATGTTTTTGCATGGTTATCATATTTAGTGCATTCTTGTACTAACACCATTCTTCTTCATCTTTTTACACCAAGTGTAGGTGGTGGTGGCTAAAGGACTTTCCTAGAAGTGATGAGCTTGGCTTACTATTCCCAAGTTCGAGTGTGTCCTTAAAGATTCAAGGACCTTTATGTTTAAGAGTTTCTTTAAATTCATTGTACTAGATAGTAGTTCCTTTTGTATTGTAAGGGATGTGTTCCTCTTGTGTTGTAGTCGTGTTTTAAGATGGCTACTTTGAGACGTAGTATTTCGATTTTGTATAAAGGTTTAAATGAAGTGACTTTCTAAGTCTTGTGTTATATTATGAAAAGTTTTAAATTTTCCGCTATTTTCCTATGATAATACAATGATGAATGCTAAGGTCTTGTATAAGACCTCCGAGAGGTCGAATACGCCGGTAAACGACTAGAGGGGGCTTTCGGGTCATTACAATCTACATGGTTTATAGGGGTTATGAGTTGTCTGAACTCTCCCCCATATCGGTGCTCAATACTACTCCCAAAATATGATACTAGCTCATATGTTTAAAAACATACTTCTTTTTGTGATTTGACATAATTGCTCAAAAACTTAGCTCAAAGGCTACCTTGGAAATCAAAGTTTCCTCTCTTGCTTAATTATGAAAACGTTTACTCTTTACTGAAAACTCGCTCAAAGGCTCTTTGGAAATCAAGATTTCCTTTTCTTGCTTAAATGTGAAAATATTTTAAACCCTTTGGAAATACATAGTCCCCATATACTTTTGAAGAAATGAACTTCAATCTTTACTCCTTACTCGTTACTCAACTTGAACTTTAAGTCTTCAAATAAAGTTAAAAGCATTTGCGAAAGACTTCTTGAAAAGACTCTAAGAACTTCCTAGACTTGGCTCTTAACTTTCCTTGGATTTGAATTGATGGATCAAGGTTATGATTCATCTTTCTGTATGATTTCTAGACGTTTAGAAGTCATTTGGAGTAATTTGATAAATAGGAAGTGTTAGAACACTTTAGAAGGACTTAAATGGGCTGAATGACGAAAAATGGGTGAAAAACAACTATCCGAGAGCGTCCCTGGCGCACCGCGCCAGCTCCAACTTACTGGGGCTCGAAAATGGCGCAATGCAGGTGCGCCACCCTAGCCCCTCTGGCGCTATGGGGGCGCGTCATGCCAGCCCCTTCCCAGGCAAACCCGACCAACTTTTCAACTCATTTTCTGACCTTAATTCAATTAATTTCTATTCTTTTTCTCAATATATCTTTAGATTCAGGTACCCAAAACATATACACAAGAATCTAACTCAAAGCAACTCTAATTATCAACATTAAACTCTCAAGAACTCCGCAATCTCATCCCAAATTCAAGAACGAAACTTATTCAAGAATACAACTCCAGAACATCAAATTCTCAATCATTTTAGGAAAAAAATATGCTGAATTAAACATGTTTGGCACATGGGTGAACTAACCCAACACTATGTGATCTCACATACCTGGTAGGGATCACCCCTTGATGAAATCCGCAAGCTAAATCCTCACGAACGATGATTTTGGCTCTTTTCTCCTTTCTTCTCCTCTTGCATTCTTTCTCCAAAAAACCCTAACTCTATTTTTCAAAAGCGTAAACTGACTAAGATCAGTTTAGACCCCAATTAATTACCAAAAAACAAAATCAAGTCATGGGGTATGGAAAAGACCATAATGCCCTTCAAAAATCCGGATTAGACTTTCCTTAATTGAACAGCCCAAGTTCGAATGGGCATTTCTCACTCATACAAATTCGGAATCACGCGAACTAGGCGGCGTTGAAAATATTATTCCAAGATATTTCCTATGATATCTGGAACGACACATAACTCATCTTGAGCTAGGATTTATGCTCGTTTGAAATTGACCAAAAATCCAACTTAACATACTTCACACTTGCCTTCTACACTTATATTTGAGAAAGACCAAGTTTTCTGCACTTATGTTATTATTAATTTATTTCCGCATTTGTTTCATATTTTGGGTATAGGTTGAATTTTCTTGGTGGGATTAGACAAGTGTCATCACGTACATTTTTTCGTCATGGCCTATATCATAAGGTATGTGCTTCACATTCAAAGAACATGACTTGTATTTCAAAACCGCCTCAGCATTATCTTCGAAAACATATACCTAATGGTGTCAAACAAATATTAAATTAGTTAAAACTTCTCACGTTTATTAGATGTCAGAAGCCAACAATGGAATTTTGTGGTTTGAAGAAACAGCCGATGAGTTCCAAATGTGTCAAGGTAGGACAATTAAGTACACAAGAAGGTAATTTATAAGTACTATTATCTGATATTAAGGTATATTCCTTCACACCATTTATAATGACATACGTTGGGTTTTAAAAGGTGTGAATGAGAAATGAGATGTGACTTTTTTGAAGAGTTGTGACTTTTTCGAATAGTTGTGACTTTTCCTAAAGTTTGTAACTTTTCCGATAAGGCACAATAAGCACATGTTCATACTACCTTTTGTTGTCTATAAGTAGAGCGTTTCTGATTTTCCAACAAAAAATTTCTAAGTTCACTACTTTTGTTTTCATAAAAAATTCAAGAGTTGGTGACTTTTTTTTACAAGGCACAATAAACACATGTTCATACTAATGTTGTTGTCTATAAATAGAGAGCTTTTATCTCATTTTCCAAAAATAAAATTTTCTAAGTTCGCTACTCTTCCTTTCATACAAAATTCAAGTGTTATTTGATTTCGTTTAGTGAGTTCGAAGTTCTGCAAATTTGAAGTACTGTTGTTTTGCTAAAGTAAATCATTTCGTCCTAGGAGGATATATTCTATAACCTCGGGTGGGGAATCATTTTCTTAAGGACAAACTATGAATTCAGTGTGCTTGATTTTTTTTATTTCATCTTGTTTTACTATTATAATTTTTTAAACAGAATTTATTATTCTTAATCCCATTAAATATAGATTAGAACCTTATAACATATAACAATATAAACCATCCATCTATCAATATGTGCATATGAAGACATACATACTCCTGATACATCAAGATGAAACCTCACAATGGCTCCAATTTATTGTAAGAAGATTTTATCAACTATTTCTTTGAAAACAGATTGAGATTTTACCATCAATTTATAGCATAAGGCCTAGTTCAACCCCAGATTTGGAAGCATGGCCCAAATATATCTCCATTTTTGGGACAAAATACAGATTTTTGTTGCATCATTAAAAGGAAAAGCTCATGATAAACTAAAAATACATTTGAACCCTCTGGTAGAGTCAAAATTGGAGCTAAAGTAAGTCAAGTCTTCAACTCATGAAAACTCTTCTCACAATCTTCGGACGACTAAAATTTAACCTTATTTTGAGTCAGTCTAGACAAAGGAGAAGAAATAGAGTAAAATCCTTCGACAAACCATCTGTAGTAACCAACTAACCCCAAGAAACTCCTAATATATAAAGGAGAGGCGGCTCTAGGCCAGCTTCTGACTACTTTGGTCTTTTTAAGATCAACCTGAATGTCTTCTCCTACTAACTTCAACAAAAACTCACATTTCTTGAACTTAGCAAACAAATGACGGTCCTTGGGAGTATGTAATACAATCCCCAGACGGCATGCATACTCATCATCAATTCGAGAGTAGATAAGGATATCATCTATGAATAAAGTGACAAACATATACAAAAACTATTTGATCACTCCATTCATCAAGTCCGTAAAAGTTGCAATAGGTTAGTCCAAATGATATAACAATGAGTTCATAGTGACCATATTGAGTCTTAAGGTTATCTTTAGAATATCATATCCTATGACCCTAACCTGATGATAGACTGATTTGAGGTCTGTCTTTGAAAATACATTGGCACCCTGAAGCCTGTCGAACAAGTCATCAATCTAGAATGGATAATTATTCTTGATTGTGACTTTGTTCAGCTGGCGGTTATCAATACACATTCTAATAAAACCATCTTCTTGCACATAAAGGTAACTGGAGAACCCCATGTTGAGATGTTAAGTCTGATGAAACCTTTAAATAGAAGGTCAATTAACTATTCTTCCAACTCCTAAAGCTTAGTTGGAGCCATTATGTAGAGAGGAGCATCCCACCCAAAAGGAAAATTGATTTTGGAATAGACCTTCTTCCAGATACCTACACAATCTCAATTCCAGAAAGATCTTCAAAAATACTTTTAGAAATTCATTAACCACTGGAACTGACTGGAGGGGTTGGGTTTCGAACATGGATTCCTTAATCCAGACAAAATGGTAGATGCAACCCTTATATATCATCTTTCTAGCTTTAAGGTAAGAGATATCATCTCTTTAGCTTTAAGGTAAGAGACAAGCAGACCTATCGCCGCTAAAGTACTACCTTTCCACTCTATGATTGGTTTATTAGGAAACTGGAATCGAGTAAATCTAGTTATACAACCTAATGAGGCATAACAACTGTGTACCCAGTCCATGTCAAGAATAGTATTGAAATCTAGCATATCTAACTCTACTAGATAAATTGTGGTGACTTTCTAAAAAACATACATAAAAAAATTTATGTATACCCATTTAGATAAGACATACTCACCAATAAGAGTAGAGATTGAGAAGGGTTCAAATTAGATTATGTTACAGACATCAAAATTCACTGCAATATATGAAGTCACGAAAAAAAGTATGGCTTATAGATTTTGTAATGCATACATATCAAGTTAAATGTAATTTAACATAGTACCAACTACATCAGGGGAATCTTCATGATCCTAGTGAGTCTGCATAGCAATAAACCCTTTCTAGCAATGATCGCCACATACACTATATGAAACATCATGTTGAGTCTGGCGACCTCATAGAGCTGTTGAATGGTTGGTTTGAGTCAGCTGACAGATATATTTACCCCTCGTTGAGACCACTGGGTACTCCCTCAATATGTGACCTAGCTTGCCACATTTAAAATTTCCACCACTGCCAACCATACACTCCCCGGGGTTGTTATTTCAAAACATCTTACAGACCGGGAAAGTAAGACAAATATTGACACTTCCATGGGACTTAGAGCATGGATCCCTATCTTTAATATCCTATATGAATTTGGCTACTTGGGGAAATAACATAGGATGGGGCTGGACCTGAAAACTTCTTAAAAAACTGAGAAAGATTGCCAATACTCGATTTCTGTTGAGAGTAGTCCACACTTTGTTCTAGCCCTCTTATTCTCCCTCTCATATTCCTTAAGCTTCTCTTCTATAATTTGTTGAGCATGAATCATAAATATAGAGATGTACATCTCCTTAATCAACATAGAGATGTTGCATTCTTTGACCACACACTTAGAAACACCTGAAACAAACTTACTCATACGGGCCCTAGAATTGACCACCATCAATAGAGCATACTTAAAGAGATAAGTAAACATCAGAGAATACTACTTTACACTAATGTTAACCTGCTTTAGATTTAAGAATTCCTAAACTTTGGCTTCCCTTAACTCAAGTGGAAAGAATATGTCGAGGAATGCAGCCACGAACTTATCAGGCCTATCTCAACAACCCTATCATCCCTCCACTGCTTGTTCCAAATCTGAGCTACAAACTTATCTTTAGCTTTTCTTTTAGTTTTGTTTTGATTTACTTCCATTTATGAGAAAAATAGAAGACATGATCAGCATCGTATATTTCTAAATGAATTGTAACTTTAGGGACAAAAAATTGCATTGTTATTGCCTATTGGGTGAACCACTCAACCTTACAAAATTAGTCATGAAGTCCACACATGCTCAATAGTGGAACAACACAAGTACACACTGGTTGGTGTTTCTCTTCTTTTACGATAAACGTTGCACGACATATGGCCTTCTTATCAATGAATCGAACTTGAGAAATATTCAGACATAAAAAAATTTCTATTATTCAAGTATTAATGATCCTAATTTTACTATTTTATTGTTACTGTATAAGACTTCAACTTGAGCACCAACTGGTATCCTGGGCCATTGATTTGGTATAATGGACGATCATATTTGTTTTTTAATTAATGATTGTTCGTGAAAATTACAATATTACAAATTACAATTGAAAATAAAATTTCTTATCGCTGAGGCGCGAATATCTCGCTCTCTTTAAGGAGATTCAACCTCACTGCAACAAATGTATTTCTCCGGTCTAGCAGTAGCCATCTTGACTTGTCCCCTCCAGGATACAATAGCCTAATCACAAAATGTAACTCAACAAACTCTGGACAAGAGTTGAGTCAAAAGTTTAACAAAAAAAAACCTCCCTTCAACTAATAAGAACTCTCTTTTTGACAAACTTTTATTCACTCTATACTTTTCTTGTGTTTAAAATAAATGAAAACCACCACTATTTATAGTTGATGAAGCCTACCAAGCAATGAATAGAAAGATAATGGGGTAGTAAATAGTTAAGACAATTGTCCTAAAGGTAACATATGTTACAAGGCATAATGAAGAAAGAATAACGAGAATTCAATAAGGAGAAGTAATGGTCATTTATGACCATTTCACGTACTGCTAGAAACCACAAAGTGGTCAACAAAAACCTCAACGTTCTCAATATTGTACCACTAATCAAGAATGGAAATTAATCCAAATTCTAACGGACAAAAAGAAGTAATGCACCATAGGCAATTATGCCTAATTTCTGACAGGTGTGAAATAAACGGATTAGTACTACACTTTAACATAATTAAGAAAATATTAAAATGCTCACATAACCTCATAGAACCAACAATCCCCCACACAGTTTAAAATTGGACAAGAAAGTATACTCGTTGAAGGAAGACTACTATGCATAATAAAAGTGCCCTTTGCATTGAACTCCACTTAGTGAAACAATAACTTTTACTCCAGAGTCGTAGTGGTCTCAGAATTGAATTATGATTTCTTAAGGGAAATAAAATATCACTGTAAATACATAATAGTCAAGGTGTTGACATGAGCTTTAATACATAACATTAGAACCTTGTGTTATCCCGGTTTCACGTGTACTTTTGAGAATAAGCCCAATTCTCATAGAAAGTGACTTACTTCCACATTCACATAGGTGAAATTTATCGAGAGTGCTCCAATAAGTTTAAAAATTCACTCATACAAGCTACAGATTTTCATTAAGAGTTTTTGTAAATTCAACCTTTACATTACTACAAGAAACAATTCACTCATAACATAGGAAGGGAATAAAAAATAGTGCATTTTTTCACAACAAGTCATCATACAATTTGTTTTTCTCATTGAAACTGGTTATAGGATCTCAAATCCATAGGTTGAATTTCCTCATATATGACTCAAGGATCTATAGGCTTCAATCTCATTGCCCTCGATGTGCTCTAGACCTTTTAACTTATTAAGGTCTTAGTAAGAGTATCTACAAGGTTATCACACAATTTGACATATTAATATTAATTGTACCACTTGTCAAATGTGATCTTACATTAATGTGTTTCCTCCTTATAGTCTGGATTTACCATTGTAAAAACGGTTCTGAACTCTACCAATCGCAGTAGTGCTATCACAATGAATCAAAATAGAAGGAATTGATTTTTCAAAATAAGGTATTTGAAATAATAAATATCTTAACCAACTCGTTTCCTCACAAGCTGAAGCTAAATCAATTAGTTCAGCCTCCATGGTAGAGTTAGCAACTATAATTTGCTTTTTTGATATCCAACAAATAGCACCACCACCCAAAGTAAAGATATAATCGGTGGTAGAACAGGAATCACCTGATAAAGTGTTACAATTTGCATCAGAAAAGTCTTCAAGTATAGTAGGATGTTTATTTATGAATTAACCACATGTTTTTTGTCCCAATTAAATATCTGATCACTTTTGTTATAGCATGCCAATGCTCATTACCTGACTTCCTTGAAAACCTGCTAAGTACTTCTATTGTATATGCAATATCAGATCTAGTGCAATCAGTCACATATCTCAAACTTCCAATTAAACTAGCATATTCCTTTTGATTTATTACATCATTTTCACTTTCATCGGGAAATAAGTGAACACTTGAATCAAAAGGAGTTACAACATACTTGCAATCAAGAAAGTTATATTTTTTCAATATTTTCTTAACATAATGTTAATGGTCAAGGAAAATTCCATTACATGTTCTTGTAATTTTTATTCCAACAATAAAGTTTGCATCACCAAAATATTTCATATTAAAATGGCTTCTAAAAATATTTTAGTTTCATCAATAACATTCATGTTAGAGCCAAATATCAATAAATCAATAACTTATGGACAAATAATAACATGTCAATTATTTCATGACTTATGATGTATGTAATTATCACACTCATCTGTTTTTAAAAGCATTTTCAATCTTGTAGGAATTAAACTTTCCATGACATTTCGTTGGTGCTTGTTTCAAGCCATATATGGATTTAGTAAGTTTACACCCTTCACTTTTTAAGTCTGCTTCAATAAAAATTTTGGGTTGATCCATAAAAATTTCCTCATTTAGATTTACATTTTTAAAAAACATTTTTTATATCCATTTGATGAATTGCAAATCAAAAATTGCATTCATAGCAATTAAAAGTCTTATGGATGTAATTCTTGTTACTAGAGAAAAAATATCAAAAAATTCAAGGTCTTCTAGTTGTTTAAAACCTGTTGCAATTAATCTAGCCTTATATTTATCAATAGATCATCCGATTTCATCATTTTTCATCAGACCTATTTGCAACCAATTGTGTTACAACTTGGTAGTAAATAACCTAAAACTTCCAAATTTTATTAGAAATAACTGATTCCATTTTATCATTTACAACCTTTTTCCAAAAAATAGAATCATTTGAAGATAAAGATTATTTCAAAGTGAGAGGGTCATCTCTAACATTAAACACATAAAAATCAGGATCAAAATATTTTTCTACTCCAGCTCTTTTACTTCTTCTTAACTCAAAAAATATCAATTTCTTTATTTTAAAAGTAGAAGTAGAAGAACTAGGTAGTGACAAAATATTTTGTTCAATTCTTTGGTCCCCACTACTTTTAGAATCAAAAGGAAATTTATTCTCATGAAAAATAGCATCACTGATTATAATATAATATTATCTTCAAGATTAAAAAATCTATAAGATGTATTATTTGAGGTATAACCAAGAAAAACACAAGTAGTAACTTTCTTATCCAACTTTTTAATCTTGGGATCCATTAGTCTCACAAAGGCTAGACAACCCCAAACTCTTAGATATTCCATACTTGGCTTGTATTAGCCTTTCCATAATTTAAAAGGTGTCAATTTAAACATTTTATGAGGAACACGATTCAACATATAGCAAGAAATCAAAATAGCTTCACCCCATAAATTTAAAGGTGCATGTGACTCAATAAGCATGACATTAGTCAATTCAACCAAAGTTCTATTTTTCCTTTCCGCTAACCATTAGATAAAGGAGAATAAGGAGGAATAGTTTCATGAATTATTCCCAATGACCATACAAAAGAATTAAACTCATTTGACTCATATTCACGGCCTCTATCACTTCAAATTCTTTTGATTTTTCTACCAAACTGATTTTCAACCTCATGGAGATAAATTTTAAAATTTTCAATAGCATCACTTTTATTTTTCATAAATAAACATATGTAAATTTAGAAAAATCATCAATGAAAGTAATAAAATATCTATTTTCTCCACGAGTTAAATTCCTCCAAGTTCACAAATATCAGTATAAACTAATTCTAACAAATCCATTTTTCTTTCAACTTGAAAATGAGGACTTTTAGTGATTTTGGTTTTACTACAAGCCTCACACTTTTCAAAATTCTTTTTAATCATTGGGATTAATCCTAAACTACTCATGATTACATCATAATGTTCATTAATATGACACAAACGAGCATGCCAGTACAAGAAAGCATATAAACCAAAGTAGAAACTTTATTCATTTCAACATCAGTTTAAACATCCCATCCAAAGCATACCCCTTTCCTACTAAAAATATTTTACGTATTGATCAGATTCAATAATATGTTTAATGCCTGCTTTATTAAGAAGAAAACTAGACATCAAATTTTTTCTCATTGAAAGAGTATAAAATACATCTGTCAAACTTAACATCCTTCTAGAGGTTAAACACAATTTGACATCTCCGGTCCCAAGCACTTGAGTAGTGTGAAAGTCACCTAGCATGATGGTTTTGATTTCCTCATAAGGGGTATATTTTTTAACCCAATATTTATCACAACAGACATGACAGTTTGCACCAGAATCAGCCCACCATCCATAAACACACTCAACCATGTTTATGTCTGTAATAATCATCACAAAAGATTCTTTGGTAATGTAAAACCTCGGAACCCAGACTTAGTAAATGCAGTAGGAAAAATCACCTAAACCAGTGAACCACGACAGGGTTCACAGACCATGAGATGGAGCACGGTCCGTTGACCTACCCATGGACTCAACACCTTTCTAGTAGTGGTGGACCACAGGACCATTCATGGGCTGTTGACCACCTTGCGGGTTGTACTAGTGCCCATGGTGGAGATTCAGAATCCCCCAAGTCCTGACATCAGACCATGGAGCCCTCCACGGGTCGTGTTCTTGATGACGGGCCGTAGGAGGGTTCATAGACCTAAGCTAGCAGACCACCAACCCAAGTGAAGAACCACGTCGACCTTCATGATCCGTGGTCTTTCGCAGGGGCCGTGGTACGGCTCATGGTCTAACCACCCTGAAACGTGTAACTACTAGACCAAGGAGCACGACCATCTTGACGGTCGGTGGTCCTTTGACGGTTCGTCAGAGGGGCCGTGGTCAGCCCCATCACATTTTTAAGTAGGGTCATTTTGGTCTTTTCCCCTAAGCGTTGGACACCAAAAGTACGTCGTTTAACCCCTAAACTACATGGTTTTGGTCTATTTTAGCCGAGTGGCTTTATTAGAACTTACCCTAATCAATCATTCACCAAAATCAAGCAAAACTTAGAGCAAAAATAGAGAGAAAGTCGATCAGCCCTCCAAGAAAATGTAGCAAGGTTTTCATATATTCCAGCCCTGAAATAGAAAGATTTCTTTGTGAATTTCATCACGAGGTACGTGGGATTTCACTAGTGGGTTCCTTTCACCCATTAGGTCCCTAGAATTCAGTCATATTCTTGATTCCCTTCATATTATCTAGACCTAGGGTTCTAGAATTTCAGCAGATTATGATGAATTAGTTACTTTAATGTTCCTAATCAGATTATCATGATTTTTGTTTTGTTTTACATAGATTTCTTTATAAAACTCAGAAACTTAGTTATGTAGCTCTTTCAGTTCATGAATTACACATGCTAGGTCAATTATTACAGATATACATGCCTAAGATTCGAATGTTTCATTATTAGTACATTAATGTTGCATTTTCAGTTAGTATGTCAGTATTTTGAGTTATCCAGTACTAGAGAAATTCAGTCTTAAATTGTTAATTACATAATCAATTGGGAGTAGCTTAATATCGAGTGGACTAGGGTCAGTCACCCTCAAAGTTCCAAAACGTGCCCCCGTAGGTTATAAGTCCCTTATATAGGAATCAATTCAGTGATCACGCCGTCATGCCTCTATACCTCTGGCAGGGTATATTGGGTCCTCTCAAAAGTTTGTATACATCGGACTCCACATTTAGCTCATGTGGTTTTATGTCAGTTATTAGTAGCTCCCACAGTCAGATCCTATTTCATTGACCATGTTATCATTTACAGTTAGATTTCAGTCTCAACATGTTATAAACTTGTTCATTGCATTCAGTTATATCATGTTCAACATATTCAGTACACTATCTTGCTTATCTCATATCACTGCTAAGTTATATGATTTGTTCAGCTATGTATGTTGTTCATCTTTACTCAATCATGCATGCTCATTACCTTTCAAGTACTGACGCAGACTCTGCGCTACATATTCTCGTGATGTAGGTTCAGGTCCTCAGCTTTTAGATCACGCATATAGCGGTTCTTAATCTTCAACTCAGCAACATCAGTGGTGAGTCCTCATTCTTTGAGGACGACAAACATGTTTCTTTTCTATTTTTAGCCTTTAGTTTAAGTTTTTGCTAGTTTTAGTTGGGGCATGTCCCAACACTTCTAGTCAGATAGAGGCTTATTTTAGACATTATTAGATTCAGTTTTAGCATTTGAGTTTTATTTCAGTATCTTAAACTCTTCTCAGTTATATATTTATTCAAACTTAGAATGGGTTTTCCCCATCATTTCAGTTTATCTTATGACTTAGCTTCCACACAGTATTTTCTTACTTCACTAATGCATAAAATGCTAACGCAGCTCCTCCTGTCCCAGATCAGGAAGTTTCAAATGTTGATTTTCAAAATGCCATTTAGCCTTTTCCTCAGAGTGTGACCAACCAGAACAACTAGCAGGTTCCAGTTCCTGCAAATGCTAGTGGTGGATCAGTGGCAGCCAGGGTTAGTGATTTTGTTAGGATGAATCCGTCGGAGTTTTTAGGGTCACATATTGGTGAGTATCCCCAAAACTTCATTGATGAGGTGAAGAAAATCTTTGGAGTATTGCAAGTGACAGGTAATGATAGGGTGGAATTAGCATCCTATCAGCTTAAGGATGTAGCTCACATCTTGTTTACTCAATGAAAAGAGAACAGGGGTACGGATGAAACTCCTATCACTTGGGAATGCTTTAATGAGACTTTTCTGGACAGGTTCTTCCTAAGAGAGTTGAGGGAGGCAAAAGCTCAAGAGTTCATGAATTTGAGGTAAGGTAACATGACAGTCCAAGAGTATGGACTCAAGTTCACCCAACTCTCCATGTATGCTCCTTACATGGTTACGAATTCGAGGGCTCAAATGAACAAGTTTCTATATGGGGTATCCGACCTAGTGAATACAGAGTGTGGGAATGCTATGTTACTGGAAAATATGAACATCTCTAGGCTCATGACTCATGCTCAGTTGGTTGTGGGAGATAAGCTTCGGGAACAGGCTAAGGATAATAAGAAGGATAGAATAGACAACTACGAGTATTCTCAACAGAAATTAGGTGGTGGAAATCGTTCGCAGTTTCAGCAAAAGTCTTCAACTCCAGCATCTTCATCAGCTAGTGTTCTGTCCTCCAAGTTCCGACAGGATCAGAAAGGTAGGGCATCAGTCTCTAAGTCTTAAGGTAGTATTTTAGGCACCAAAACCTACCCAACTTGTCCAAAGTATGGTAAGAACCATCCAGGCGAGTGTCTTGCAGGAAATAAATGATGTTTTGGGTGTGGTCAGTATGGTCACAGATTGAGAGATTGTCCTTCTTCTGAACAGGGTCAAGGGGGCAATAATGGTAGAGCTCAGTGCACAACTTCAGTAGCAACAGCAGGTCACCTAACATAGCAGGGTAACTCATCTGGTATAGGTAGCGGACAACGCCAAAATAGGTTGTATGCTCTTCAGGCTAACCATGATTCAAAAATTCTCATGATGTAGTCACTGGTATGTTACGAGTTTTTAACTTAGATGTTTATGCTTTGTTAGATCCAGGGGCTAATCTTTCCTTTGTAACTACTTATATAGAAGTCAACTTCAGTGTTAGTCCAGAAACTCTCTTAGAACCCTTCTCAGTCTCTACTCCAGTCGGTGACCCAGTTATAGCTAGACGCGTATACAAAAATTACCCTGTCACAGTCTCTCAGAAAGTCACCTCAGCAGACCTTGTAGAGTTAGAAATGGTAGATTTTGATATCATTCTAGGCATGCATTGGTTACATTAATGTTATGCCTCAGTCGATTGTAGAACTAGGATTGTTTGTTTCCAGTTTCCAAATGAACCAATCTTAGAATGGAAGGGTAGTAGCTTAGTGCCTATGGGTCGATTCATTTCTTACCATAAGGCTAGAAATATGATCTTTAAGGGTTATCTCTATCATCTAGTTTGGGTTAAGGATTCAAGCTCTGAAACTCCAACTCTTGAGTAAGTTCCAATAGTAAATGATTGCCAGAAGTGTTTTTCAGAAGATCTTCCCAAAGTTCCTCCCAAAAGGGAAATTGACTTTAGATTTGATCTCCTTCCAGATGCTCAGCCTATTTTTATTCCTCCTTACATAATGGCTCCAGCTGAGCTTAAGGAATTAAAAGAGTAGTTGAAAGACCTTCTAGATAAAGGCATCATCAGACCTAGTATTTCCCTATGGGGTGCGCCAGTGTTGTTCGTGAAAAAGAAAGATGGTTCCCTCAGGATGTGCATTGATTATAGGTAGTTGAACAAAGTCACAATTAAGAATAAGTACCCTATCCCAGGATTAATGACTTATTCGACCAACTTCAGGGTGCTAGTCATTTTTCAAAGATAGACCTCAGATCTGGTTACCATCAGCTCAGAGTCGGAGATATTGACATCCTGAAAACAGCCTTCAGAACTTAGTATGGTCATTATGAATTCGTAGTTCTGTCATTTAAACTAACCAATGCTCCTACAAATTTCATGGATTTGATAAACAGAGTGTTCAAGCAGTATTGGACTTGTTCGTTATCATCTTTATTGATGATATTCTCATTTACTATAGGAATGAGGAAGAACAAGCCAATCATTTGAGGGTTGTCCTGCAAATTCTCAAAGATCGCCAGTTATTTACTAAGTTCAGTAAATGTGAGTTTTGATTGCAATATGTTGCTTTCCTTGGTCATATTGTGTCTAGCGAAGGGATCGGAGTGGATTCTCAAAAAATAGAAGCAGTGAAACAATGGCCTAGACCTATTTTTCTTACAGATATCAGAAGCTTCTTGGGTTTGGCTGGTTATTACAGAAGGTTCGTGGAAGGATTTTCATCCATAGCCTCTCCATTGACTAAGTTGACTCAGAAAAAGGTCAAGTTTCAGTGGTCAGATGTTTGTGAGAAAAGCTTCGTAGAGCTGAAAACTAGGTTAACTACAACTCCTATTTTTACTCTACCAAAAAGTTCAGACGGTTATGTGATCTATTGTGATGCATCCAGAGTCGGCCTAGTTTGTGTGTTGATGAAGCGAGGTAAAGTTATAGCATATGCTTCTACACAGCTTAAGGTGCATGAGAAGAATTATCCGACTCATGACCTCGAGCTTGAAGCAGTGGTGTTTGGACTTAAGATTTGGAGACATTACTTGTATGGTGTTCACATAGATGTGTTCACAGACCATAAGAGCCTTCAGTATGTGTTCACCCAGAAAGAGTTGAATCTTTGCCAGAGGACATGGCTTGAGTTCCTCAAAGATTATGATATGAGTGTGCATTACCATCCTAATAAGGACAATGTAGTAGCAGATGCTCTTAGTAGACTATCTATGGGTAGTGTAGCACATGTTGAGGAAGAAAGAAAAGAACTAGCAAAAGATGTTCACATGCTTGTTCCCTTAGGAGTTTGCCTTATGAGCATATCAGATGGTGGTGTAACAGTGCAGAATGGGTCAGAATCTTCATTGGTAGTGGAGGTTAAGGAAAAGCAAGATTGTGATCTGATATTGCTTCAACTAAAGGGTGCAATTCATCAACAATGAGTTGAGGTTTTCTCCCAAGGGGGAGATGATGTGCTTCGCTATCAGGGTTTATTATGTGTTCCTAAAGCGGGTGAGTTGATATAGCAGATTCTTACAGAAGCCCATAACTCCAGGTATTCGATTCATCCAGATGCCACTAAGATGTACCGTGATATACGGGAAGTCTTTCGGTGGAATGATATGAGAAGGGATATAGTGGATTTTGCGGCTAAGTGCCCTAATTGCCAGCGAGTGAAGGTAGAACATCAGAAACTAGGAGGTATGACCCAAGAGATCAACATTCCTACTTGCAAGTCGCAAATGATCAACATGAACTTCATTATAGGTTTACCTCGTAGTCGCAGATAGCATGACTCCATTTGGGTGATAGTTGACAGAGTTACTAAGTTTGTGCGCTTTTTGGCTGTTAAGACTACCTATTCGGTAAAGGACTACACCAAGTTTTATATTAATGAAATAGTCAGGTTGCATGGGGTTCCTTTGTGTATCATCTCATATAGAGGTCCTCAGTTTACCTCTCATTTCTGGAAGTCATTTCAGAAAGGTCTTGGTACTTAGGTTAATCTTAGCACAACATTTCATCCACAAACAGATGGTCTGGCAGAGCGTACCATTCAGACCTTAGAGGATATGTTAAGAGCTTGCGTGATCGATTTCAAGGGTAGTTGGGATGATCGCCTTCCTCTTATAGAGTTCGTCTACAATAATAGTTACCATTCCAGCATTCAGATGGCCACTTATGAGGCATTGTATGGGCGTAGGTGTAGATCTCCAATGGATTAGTTTGAAGTAGGTGAAGCAGCCTTTATAGGACCAGATTCAGCTCATGATGCCATGCAAAAAGTTCAGCTCATTAGAAATAGACTTAAGACAACCCAGATTCACTAGAAATCCTATGCAAATGTAAGGATAAGGGACTTGAAATTCCAAGTTGATGATTGGGTTTTCCTGAAAGTGTCACCTATAAAGGAGGAGATGAGATTTGGAAAGAAAGGGAAGCTTAGTTTGAGATATGTAGGCCCTTACAAGATCTTGAAAAGAGTTGGTAAAGTGGCTTATGAGTTAGAGTTGCCAGCAGAACTAGCAGCAGTGCATCCGATCTTTCACATTTTGTTGTTGAAGAAGTCTGTGGGTGATGCAGCATCTATTGTTCCTTTATAAAGTGTGGCTGTGAAGGATAGTCTCACTTATGAAGAGGTACCAATTGAGATTCTTGATCGTCAGGTTCGAAGGTTGAGGAACAAAGAAGTTGCTTCAGTTAAGGTTTTATGGAGGAGTCAGTCCGTAGAGGGCTTGGAAAGATGAAGCAGCCATGAAAGCCAAGTATCGTCATCTTTTTCCTTCCGATAACATTCCAACTTGAGGTAATAGTTCCTCTCCAGTTTTTCAGTCATTCATGCATAGCTTCAGTCTTAGTGTCATGTTCCTTCAGTTTGTACTTGCATTTTCAGTGTATTTGCATGTTCTTGGAACTTAGTTTAGTCGAAAATCAGTTTCTAGAAATTAGTGGTAGGGTTGCAACTTTTCCCTCCCTATCCAGCTAGTTTAGACTTCATTCAAAGACGAATGTTCCTGAGGGGGAGATATTGTAACACCTTAAAACCCAGACTTAGAAAATGCAGCAGGAAAAATCACTTAAACCAGTAAACCACGACAGGGTTCACGAACTGTGAGATTGACCACGGTTCGTTGACCTGCCCGTGGACTCAGCACCTTCTAGTAGAGGTTGACCCGGGACCCTTCACGGGCCGTGTACTACCTCACGGGCCGTACTGGTACCCATAGTGGAGAGTCAGAATCCCCCAAGCCCTGAAATCAGACCACAGAGCCCTCCACGGGCCGTTGTCTTGATGACGGGCTGTGGGAGGGTCTGTAGACCTGAGCTAGCAGACCACCAACCCAAGTGAAGAACCACGTCGACCTTCATGGTCTATGGTCCTTCACACGGGTATTGGTAAGGCTCATGGTCGAACCACCCAGAAACCTGCAGCTACTGGACCAAGGACCACGCCCGGCTTGACGGTATGTGGTCCCTTTGAAGGTCCGTCAGAGTGGTCGTGGTCAGCCCTGTCAGATTTTTAAGTAGGGTCACTTTGGTCATTTCCCCTATGTGTTGGACAACTAAATTATGTCATTTAACCCATAAGCTACATGGTTTTTGCCAGTTTATGCCTAGTGACTTAATTAGAACTTACCCTAATCAATCATTCACAAAAATGAAACAAAATTTAGAGCAAAAAGAGAGAAAGTCGAGCAGCCCTCCAAGAAAATGTAGCAAGGTCTTCATTTGTTCCAACCCCGAATTCAAAAAAAATCTCCATGAATTTTGTCACCAGGTAGGTGGGATTTCACTAGTGGGTTCCTTTCACCCATTAGGTCCCTAGAATTTAGTCAGATTCTTGATTCCCTTCATATTATCTAGACCTAGGGTTTTTAGAGTTTCACCAGATTATTATGAATTAGTTACTTCAATGTTCCTAATCAGATTATCATGATTTTTGTATTGTTTTACATAGATTTATTTATAAACTCAGAACCCTAGTTATGAAGTTCTTTTAGTTCATGAAATACACATGCTAGATCAGATATTTCAGATATATATGCCTCAGATTTGAATGTTTCATTTTCAGTTAGCATGTCAGTATTTTGAGCTATCCAATATTACCAAAATTTAGTCATAAATTGTTAATTACATAATCAATTGGGAGTAGCTTCATACCGAGTGGATTATGGTCAGTCACCCTCAAAGTCCCAGAACTACGTGCCCCCATAGGTTATAAGTCCCTTCTATGGGCATCAATTTAGTGATCACGCCAGTCATGCCTCTATACCTCTGGCAGGGTATATTAGGTCCTCTCGATGGGGCGTATACATCAGACTCCACATTTAGCTCATGGGGTTTTATTTCGATTATTAGTATCTCCTACAGTTAGATTCTATTGCATTGACCATGTTATCAATTATAGTCAAATTTCAGTCTTAGCATGTTATAAAGTTGATCATTGCATTCAGTTAGATCATGTTCAACATATTCAGTATAGTATCTTGCTCATCTCATATCATTGCTGAGTTATATGCTTTGTTCAGTTATGTATGTTGTTCAGCTTTACTCTATACTGCATGCTCAATACCTTTCAAGTACTGACGCATACTCTGCGCTACATGTTCTCGTGATGGAGGTTCAGGTCCTCAGCTTTCAGATCACGCATAGATTGGTTCCCGATCTTCAACTCAATAGCATCAGTGGTGATTCCTCATTCTCTGAGGATGACATACATGTTTCTTTTCTATTTTTAGTCTTTAGTTTTCGTGTTTTCTAGATTTAGCTGGGGCATGTCCCAATACTTCTAGTCAGATAGAGGCTTATTTCAGACATAATTAGCTTAAGATTTAGCATTTGAATTTTATTTTAGTATCTTAAACTATTCTCAGTTATATATATATATTCATACCTAGAATGGGTTTTCCCCATCATTTCAGTTTATCTTATGACTTAGCTTCCACATAGTATTTTCTTACTTCAGTTTATTTAGTACGCCTATGATATGCCAGCAGGGTAAGCTTGGGGTCACTCATGATCCTAGGTCCCATGTCCGCATCCTGGGGTAGCTACACTTTAACATAATTAAAAAACTATTAAAGTTCTCACATAACCTCATAGAACCAACAATGTTGATATGATGACTACTACTTGTTGATTCATGAACATCAAGAATTGTCTCCAGTTGGTCTCTAACTCTACCATTTTCAAGAAGATGAGGTTTCCATATGTTGTTTGTTGTGAATATCAGTGGGACCTTATTCTTCTAGGCATTGTTCAATGTGTAATTTGTCTGATAATTATTAGTTGGAAAGCATAACCATGTGTTATATCTTGTGCTATTGTCTCTAAACACCACAACTCAACCACACAAGTACTATCTTTTAGCTAGTGACCACAAAATGTGTATCCAATGAATATCAGTGGGTTCTACAACTTGTTATTGGCGTATATAAACACATACAAAGGGTTTACCATAACAGCTCTCAATAAAACTTCAAATCATACAAAGGTTTCCTCTGCCCTCAAAGTTCTTTCCTTCTTAATTTTCTCATCTATATTGAACTAAACGACCATGGCTATCCATTTGCCTCGAATAATCAACAAGTGGAGATGTTCCAAAAGGCCATTTTGTTGTTTATATTGGGGAGAAGAAAAAGAAGATATTTGTAACCCTCACATCATTCTTGAACCAACCTTTATTTCAAGACTTGCTTAGTCAAGCTGAGGAAGAATTTGGCTTTGATCATCCCATGGGTGGTGTCACAATTCCCTGCACTGAGGATTTGTTCATTGATCTCACATCTCGCTTTAGGTAGTGAGAAGGAAACATATCACGACCCGAGTCTACATCCTGGACGTGGTCGGCACTCAAGAACCATTGATGGTCCCTAAGCGAACCCTTATCCCGGATGACTACAAGCCAAAAATTGATTCAAGCATACAAAGCTTAAAAGTTGAATAAAATTTCATGAAACTTAAATACAAAGCTTTAACTTAAAAGAAAACTTTGAATAATATAATATATTCAACTCGCCCCAAAATAGGCAACTTAAGTTTTTAAAACATTTAATAAAATAAATGAATAATACAGACTTCTCAACTATACTAACTATCTATGAAGCCTCTAACTGATAAAGATGGAAGTTGGGACAAGACCCACGACATCCTGACTAAACGAAAACTAAATGAAATCCTCCGGAAGCAAGGAGGCTCACCATAGTTATCTCAAACTCCCGAATGTATCAACGAATCTCCTGTTGATGATCCTGAATACATGTGTCTGCATCATGAAAAGATGTAGGCCAAATGGCTCAGTACGTGGAATGTACGAGGATGTAATAGGAATTCTAAAGCATAACATAAACTTGAAACTTGATAAAAAGGAAACATACTTACCTCTTTTCAATCTTACTCAACTCAAGGAATACTCCAAACTACTCCAAACTACTCAAACTTACTCAACTCAGAAGTACTCAAGGATAAGATACTCAACTCAGAGATTAGATACTAAACTCGAGGATATGATATTTGACTTAAAGATATGATATTCGACTCTGGGTACTCAACTCTGGATACTCAGCTCAATATAAAGCAACAATACACATGCAATATAATGAAAACTTTTAAAACAGTGAAAAAAAACTTAATTCGTTAAAGAAAATGCAATAACAAACTCAACTGTACTCATATAATAAAGTAAAATAATTTATGTGGGAGTTTCTCTAACCGACAACCATCACTTAAGAGTTAAAGTGATGATACAACACTTTACCTCATGCTGCCAAGGACCATCCTATACCTTGCCATCAGCATAGGACGTAAACTACTAAGTGGATCCACTAGTCTATTATGAAAAGGGTTCATCTAAAAACTATGACCCTTTTCTACCATAGTGGTTACATGGTTTTATGGAGAAGTGAGTTATCTGAACTCATGCTCGCCCCTAATTCGGTGCTCAATACTACTCCCAAAATATGATACTAGCTCTTTATGTTTAAAACAATCTTCTACTGTGATTTGAGATTAGTGCTGAAAAACTTAGATCAAAGGCTATCTTGGAAATCTCAGTTTCCCTCTCTTGCTTCATTTAGAAAGCGATTACTCTTTTCTGAAAAACTAGCCTGAAGGCTCTTTGGAAATCTCAGTTTCCGTTATTATTTAAATATGAAAACATTTTAAATCTCTTTGGGAATACTTAGTCCCCATATACTTTTTGAAGACAAGAACTTCAATTTTACTCTCTACTGAACTCAAAACTTAAGTCTTAAATCAAAGTTAAAACGTTTGTAAAAGACTTCTTAAAATATGGTTCATGCCGAATTATGGACATGAACTACTCAATGCAAGGTTTTCAATAACCATAGATAGAACTCAAATACTTGGAACTCAAGAATTTAATCATATTACTCATTTCAAGAATGCTCAACTCAGAGTTCATACGGAATTATGAGCATGCACTACTAAACTCAATGACTCATAGATACTTCTCATCTTAAGACTGTTCGACATATAATATTCATGCGGAATTATGAGCATGAAATATTCAACTCAAGGACTCAAAGATACTTCTCAAGAGGAATTAGGAACTCAACACTTAAAGGCTTTGAACTTGAAGATACCACTTCTCTGAAGGATACTCAACTTACAACGTTCATGCAGAGTTATGGGCATGAAACAACTCGACTCGATGATCTACAAACAATATGGAACTCATGTATACGACTCTTCTCATTATCTAATGTACTTCCTCAAAACTTAACTCAAATTGATGGTGGATCCCAAAGGATTCACAATTGAACTCAAAGACTTTCTTGAACTTTACTCTTAACTGTCTCTTGAATGTGAATTATGAATTCAAGAGTTATGGTTCATGATAAGAAAGATCTCATGATGACAAGGTAGAATCATGAATACATTATTATCACTCTCATACTCACTTGATTGAGTCTTGAAACTAGCTATTAGAATTTGTAGAACACTCCTCAAAAGACAATAAGGGATTTTCTAAAAAATGTTCAAAAGAACTCTCAAGACTTGACTCTAAACTCTAACTTGAATGTGATTTATAAATTCAAGGTTGTGATTTGTGATAGGAAAGGTCTCATGATGTTTAGGAATGATTTTAGATATCTAAACATGAGGAAAGACTGAAAACCAATATTTAAGAGTGGGTCCGTGATGCAGAGACGCTTTTCAAATTTGGTTTCGAAAACATCTTTTGAGGCAAAACACCTCGTGTCAGCTCCGCGACGCGAAGCTAAATTTTCAAATCTATCAAAAGAAAACTCTGAATAATATAATATATTCAACTTGCCCCAAAATAGGCAATTTAAGTCTTTAAAACATTTAATAAAATAAATGAATAATACAGACTTCTCAACTATACTAACTATCTATGAAGCCTCTAACTGATAAAGATGGAAGTCGAGACAAGACCCACGACATCCTGACTAAACTAAAAAGTAAATGGAATCCTCCGAAAGCAAGGAGGCTCACCATAGCTAACTCGAACTCCCAGATGTATCAACGAATCTCCTGTTGATGATTCTAAATAACTATGTCTGCATCATGAAAAGATGTAGGCCAAATGGCTCAGTACATGGAATGTACGAGCATGTAAGAGGAATTCTAAAGCATAACATAAACTTGAAACTTGATAAAAAGGAAACATACTTACCTCTTTTTAATCTTACTCAACTCAAGGAATACTCCAAACTACTCAAAACTACTCAAACTTACTCAACTCAGAAGTACTTAAGGATAAGATACTCAACTCAGAGATTAGATACTAAACTCGAGGATATGATATTCGACTCAAAGATATGATATTCGACTCTGAGTACTCAACTCTGGATACTCAGCTCAATATAAAGCAACAATACACATGCAATATAATGAAAACTTTTAAAACAGTGGGAAACAACTTAATTCATTAAAGAAAATGCAATAAAAAACTCAGTTGTACTCATATAATAAAGTAAAATAATTTATGTTGGAGTTTCTCTAACCGACAACCATCACTTAAGAGTTATAGTGATGATACAACACTTTACCTCACGCTGCCAAGGACCATCCTATACCTTGCCATCAGCATAGGACCTAAACTACTAAGTGGATCCACTAGTCTATTGTGAAAAGGGTTCATCTAAAAACTATGACCCTTTTCTACCCATGGTGGTTACATGGTTTTATGGAGACGTGAGTTATCTGTCATGCTCGCCCCTAATTCGGTGCTCAATTCTACTCCTGGTTGACACCCAATTTTGGCTCTCCACATTTAATAATAATAATAATACGAAGAGATTTTATATATATATATATATATATTACTATTTACTTTCTCATTTTTTAAATAAATGTCGTTCTTAAGAATTGAATCTATTTTTGTTCAAATATAATTTCTTTTGTCGCAATAGATATTTTTCGTACATTGTTTAAAATTAGAAATCTTAATTAATTAATGAGTTACTAATTTATATTAATCTAATTTTAATAGTGACTAATTTTATCAAATAAGCTAATCTTGCAAAATAATTATTTTTAATTTAATAAATTATGACTATTTAATAAAGGAGAGGTTATAATTTAAATGAATTTAATTTGAGTAATTTTGGCAATCCAAGTCCCCTCAAACCGGCCAATCCGTGTGTGCCATGTAGGCGAGCACATGGATTGTACTTCTTTAGCTTAAATCTTGACCCTACGATTAAATCTAATGGTCCTAGTTAATTAAGCTTTTATCATTATTTAATATATATATATATTATTATATTAAAAAAAAAACTCCATAATTTTTATTAACCGTCCGATCAAACGATCGGACGGCCCAAATTAATCAAGACCTTTCTTCCAACCTAAAGAACCCAACATTTCTCCCCTTACTTACAAGACTGTTTCAGACTTTTCTTTCTCCAAGATGTTGCTTCTTCCCTAGACGCCTCACTCTTTCTCCTCCTTCCCCATGCCTCATTCGACCTCTCCCACCAAGGTCGATCATGAACTGCTGGAAAACAAAAATATACGGCGGTCTCCAATGTCATCCACTCCCTCATAGCCTCACAACTTCTCCTCCTTCCCCAGGCGCTTCCCTTCCCCATGCTTGTCACTCATTCGTCCCATCAAAGAACGACCATTGACCACCGGAAAACAACAATTTCCGACGGTCCCTTGCCTTATGTCTCCTCCATCATCCTTTTCTGATTAAAAGAGACCCCCACGCCACCTATGCCTAGTCCAACGACTCTAAATTTGAAAGAAGGGATGATGTTGATTAGATTGGTAGCAGTAGCACTTTGTTTCCAGTAAGTAATGTCGATTTCAAATCCGAATTTTGGATTCCAATTTTTGCCTATAGAAGGGCAGGCCTCTTTACATTCGAAAGGATCCAGCAAAAAATCCGATCAATCAAGAAAATCGAGCAACAATCAAAAGATCTGAGAATCTAAATAGAGATTCAAAAGGTGTCCGAAAAGAAAAGATTCACACTTCTCTTTTTTCTTTTTTTTAACCACTAGTTTGAGTTTGAACTTTGAATCTTGACAACAAAGTCTTAGTTTGCTTCTCAACACAAGGTAAATTTTTTTTTCTTATTTATCTTTTATCCCTTTGTTGTCATCTAATATGGTCCTGCGAAGAAATTTGAGTGTGCCCTGTTTCTAGTATTCGCTTATTATGTCTTTAAGAGTTTGAGATGATGAATAATATGTTCCCATCTTGATTCCATTTGTTTCAGTATATGGTTGTTTCGTAGGCTAAGATGTTGGAAGTTTTCAGAAGTATGAATCCTGACATATGCAATAATCGTGACACTGAATTTGTAGCCTTCTAAAAGATAAGATCTGCCATATTAAGAATTACAGAAAGAATATCTTAGAATATTGTTAAAATGTAGTAAAATATGGTTCAACTTTTAAAATAATTAGTTGTTGCTACTATGAGATTTTCGGTTGAATCTCTACTTTAATACTTTCCAGATTGTTTTTCTTTTAGTTTGGTGAGAAGTGAGTATAGTGTTGTTCTTTTGTTATAGTGTTATGGTAAACCTTCCATAGGCATACATTGGGTAGAAATAATATTTTGTCTTAGTTTCATGTTCAAGGTAAGGCACAACCATAGCTTTGCATTTATTAATTCTTGGAGAAGTTTTGGTAAAATAAAATAATTTGTAATTTAGCTACCTCTATAATGAATGGTGTTAAAAAAAAATGAAATAGTACATAACCTGATCTATGTTATGTCATTGATACAAAATTTCTGGCTACTGATAGTACTTCAACCAACTAACAAAAATAGTAACAATTATAATTTACTTTCCTGTGAGGAAAGTTCCCTAGTCTACCTGATCATTAAAGCTCGTACTAGAATTGGTATTATTATTTTTTTGTCAAGCACCTTTGCTTTTGGTTTACTTAAAGCTCATTGTTTCCACTAATACATATAGTTTTTCCATCTGATCTTGTCATACCACTATCAGTTACTCCAGCAGTTCCTAATTCTTTTCGTCTTTCTTATGTTTCATGTACAACCAGAGGGTTGGAGTTTCTACTGTGGAATTCATTATTGGCCTAAAATATTAGGCCAACAACAACTAGGATCATCGCAATGCTTGGAGTGTCGCAAATTAGGAGTCCAATATTTCTTAGCCTTCCTCTTTTGGATTCTTAATTATATTTTTTGGATATATTGGCTAACCTTTATTTACAAGTTTCGATAAATTATTTTGTCTTTTATTTTGAAGCTTATTTTACGTGAACTAATATTATTTGTTTATGAATTTAGTTGAGACACCTTTAGAACAAATGATACAAAAGATATTTTCTTAAAAATGGGTTAGCATTTTGTACTTATAAAATTCTTTCAGACCTTTTAAGTTGAAAAGAGGGGGCTTATAGTTATTAAAAAAAATCCAAATAAAGTTTCAAAAGGATAAAATAATATTTGTTTAGTGTTTCAAAATTAGGGAAAAGAAACATATATCAACTTAGCCTTTATCTTAAGGAATAGGAAAACTTATCATCTAAAATTCTCAATTGAAGTTTTAAAAGGGTGAAATAATATTCATTTAGGTATTTAAGTAGGAAAAAATAAAACTCATGAATAGGGACTTTTCAAATGAATTTAGAGATACATAAAGGCAAAAAATAATTAATTTTAAAATAATTAACTTGTGGAATTATATTTATTTTTAAAAAATAAGTAGGGAAGTAGGTTTATATATTTAACAAAACAAATGTGACTATAGAGTGAGTCCTAATAGTTAGGCTTATTTTTATACTCTTTACATCACCCCTTTACAAAAATGTATTGACTATTCTCACTTTTTTTTTTGGATTAAACATTGCTAAAAACATTTTTATCTTTTAACATGCTATTTCAAATTTTAGATATGCCATCAGGTTCAAATACAAGGTACATACATGTATATGTCATACATATAAAGGTATATATTCTATATTTTCACCACATAACCTATTATTATCTACTATCTCTTTTACTAATGTTATTTATTTATTTTTATAATTTATAAATGCCTACACTTAAATATACATATTACTTTGCTACATATGATCTATCGTCAATTTGTCTATACATGTAAATAAATAATAAGTGTTAATTTGTTGTAAAGAACTTACATATATATACTATACTTTGTAATAAACATATTTAAGATCACAAACCTTTATATAATATTTTAATATTTTAACATCTAGTATTATTTATTTTATTTTAGTTTTAAAAACTCCATTCTATATATTTTCATTCAAATTACACATCACATATTACTACATATTTACACTCAACTACTATCTTATTTTTACGTCTTAATAAGACGATAGATTTTCGCAAATTCAGCATGTATATATTTTTAGGATAATTTTATTATGATACACCTATCTATATATATTTTCAAATATGAATATATGGTATATTTAAGTACATTTATTTATTTATTTATTTTACAATACTATGATTAGATCCATTTTATAAGACATATATATGTCATACCTTGTATTGCACTCCTTTTAAACTAACTAATTAATTTTTCATTATTTTTTTAAAAGTAAATAAATAAACAAGTTTTCCAAATCATATTTTTTTAAATTGAGTTTTAAGGACTATCTTCATTTAGACTCTGAGGGGTGCTTAACACCTTCCCCTCGAGTAATCAAAACCTCTACTCATAATCTCACTGGTTTCGCAAATTAAAATAGAGTTTACATTTACATATGAAAAATGGTTTTCCTAATATTTTCCTTCAAATTTAGGTGGCGACTCTCAAATAAACAAAAACATTTTTTTCCAAAAATCAGAGTGTCAGCCATATTATGTTGTGAACTATTTCGGCCAGTTCGAAATAGGGTGCGACAGCTTGGCGGCATTGCTGGGGACTTACTTAGGTTTAACCTTACAAAAAACTCAATTTAGGAGTAATACTTGTGATTACCTTTTATTTTTGCTTGTTTGCTTTACCGAATTGATATATTATTTTGACTGAAAGGTCGCAAGTGAAATCCAAGCTTGTGTTCCTTATTTATTTTAAAACACTACTTGTTACTGCTTTCTCTACACTGTCATTTGCACTTTCTATCGAGTTTTTGGCCGTACATGCACACACTGTACACGCGAGGGGTGTTCCTGCACTCCTCCGAAACTCTCTTTGGATTCTTTAGTTTCAGAGTTGGTGCAATTAAGATAGTGAATCTTCTCGCAATTACTCAGTCCCACTCTCAATCATCTAGGAAAAAATCTTACTCTTTAAAATAGGTCATGTTGCATTTCCTTAGGCAAGACAATATACGATATTGTCGTTGCATTTAGGAAACCACCCAAATGTCAATGAGTTTTTTCTTTAAAAATCGATGACATAAACTTTGTGTGAAATTGATATAAATTATCCAAACTTAAACACTTAACGGATTTGGAGAAAATAAACTCATCATACCCTTTACCCTTTCTTTCAGATGCAAATCAACCAAAACCTTCCTAATATCAGAATGATGACTGAGGTCCCTCAAACTCTTAAAGAGTGGTGGGGAAACATTCGAGTGGCATATGGGAATGAGATTATGCCACACTTGGGGTCATTAACCGATCTGCTGAATGTGGAGGCAAACAAGTCACTCATTACTCTAATGATTGAATTCTGGCAACCAGCAACAGTGACTTTTCAGTTCACGGACTTTGAAATCACACCAACACTGGAAGAGCTAAGTCAAATTGTTGATTTACCATTGGCTGGAAGAGCACCTTGGGCCCCCCGCACTACATCAGGAATCGGCTTTCTCCAGTCTTTGGGTTTGAGGGTAGATCGATGTTTGTGAAGAGTTGACGAGGGATGGATCAGGTTGGATTATCTGTTTAAAAGGTTCGATCGTCGAGATAGCTATGATAGATTCCAGCAAGAATTCTTCATCTCCAGGGTTGATTGGGAGAGACTCAGGGGTATTGTCTTCGTGACGGTCTTTTTGGGTATTATGATCTTCCCAAAAAAAAAGGGTTGTGTCGACATTAACCTACTGCCTATGGTCATCTTCAGGTTTAGAGGACCTGTTAGAGTGACCATGGTGCCCATGATCTTGGCAGAAATATTTCGACCATTATCCCTCTAATCTAGAGGATATGATCATTTTAAGGGAAGTAACATATTACTACAGATTTGGGCATTGGAACACTTCTATCAAAGACAAGCAGAAAATGGCACTGAAGCAGACTTACACAACAAAATCAGAAGCCATGCGATGAGATTGAGCATGTGGGATGCCCCAAATAATGAAGATGGTTGGCACTTTTTCTTGACCCACCTCACTGGGAATCGCATTCAAGGGCGACTACCATGGGTCCATGGCCGAGCTTTGTTGAGAGCTAACCAGGCCTATTTCATTGAGTTGATTGAGTTGGAAGGCTTCCAGCCTTATGCACCTCTAAGAGTCCTCCGGCAGTTTGGGATTAATCAAGGCGTTACTCTATGGTCAAATATGGCATTGATAGAGGTCGATTATGAAGGATGAATTTCGATCGAAAGGATCATTGTTTGGGTACAAGGATGGTGCGGTATTCTTGACTCAGACATGGGCGTTGAGTCGTGGTGCACGCCTGAATATTATACTTGGTTTACGATGGGAGGAATTCTCGCTAGACCTAGCTATGAGGGAATCTTGGGGTTCACAGACACTAAAAGATCAAATAAAATTGGCACGGAGCTACTGAACCTCATGCACATCACTACAACCATGTATCAACAGGTGACCCCACGGTCTATCGACCATCTCATACATGCAGTTGATGATGAGCTAAATGAAGAGATGGAGGAAGACCTAGAAAAGGATCCTAGAGAGCCAACTGAGGAGATGGAAGAGGATCCAGAAGAATACTCAGAGCATGACCCTAACTTGTATGACCCTAGAGATGGAGGAGTGATGCATATGGAGGATGAACTTTCTCCAACAGTAGAAGACGCTCACTCAGAATATGGTTCCATAGGGTTTAATGAAAGGGAGGATTCAAATGACTGGGAATGGAAAATCGACGAATCCCCAGAGTATCACCCGGGTCCTTACTATGATGTGGACGATGACGATGATGATGCTCCAACCTGGTCGTAGATCATCTTTCTTCTTTGAATTCCCTCATAAGCTCTTTAAAGTGCCATGTGGCCTATCCCTCTTGTATGCCTTATGGCCACCCCTGTACTTTCATTTCTTTGGCTTCTGACCACCTACATCGTTGTAATAGCCAAAACTAATTAATCAATGAAGTTATGTTTGCTCCAAATCTAAAATTTGTTTAAATGGATCATTTATTATCAAACTAATTGAAACGTAGGCCTACCTTAGGCAAAAAGAGGTTCTATATTAGGACGCGTTTTGAATGTCGCCGAATTGGCGTATATATGTGTTACATTTGCATAATTGTTACATCTTTCAATATTTCCCAAACTAACATAGTTTCTTTTTCTTTGTTTTCTTTTCTTTATTTATCCCCAAAAGTACGTTGATTTGTGTCGACTTGCAAACTGGCTGACTCATGATACAACCTTCGATCAAGAGGAAAGATGACTGATAAAGATGATTTCAACGTTGCTGCAAACATAATGATGCCTATTTAGAACCCCGAAGGTTCTCGAAACATGTTAGACATCCAAAATGAAGAGAAAATGGCTCGCATGGAGCAAGAACTTGAGATCTTGAGGGAAGAATTATCCCAAGTGTGAGACTTGGCCAAACTGTCGGCTACCACTTTCCCTACTTTCAAGACGCCTATCTACTTCGCAAAGGCTGACTTGACTTCTGCCGATTTACCAAATCAGCCAGAACAGCATTCAGGACCATTCCTGACCTCTCTAATCGCGACCCTACCATACCTATAATGCAGCAAATACTTGGGGCACATGTCGCTTCTCTCTATGAGCCACATGTTCTACCCGTAAATGCCGTTGGAGATCCTACCTTCACAATGCCAGCTGTGGTTAATATCCCATACGAAGTCGATCAATATGCATAAATGGAGAAAGATGCTCGGTTGAAAGAAAATGCATCGATAAATACCCAGCTTGAGGGTCTAAGAAAGGCATTGAAAAGCTTACAAGTTACTAGGAGAGTCTGGATTATGATGACTTGTGCATCCACCCAGACATTGACATGCCGGTAGGGTATAAACCACCGAAGTTTGACATGTTCGATGGAAAAAGTGACCCTCACGCACAATTAAGGGCATATTGTGACAAGTTAGTCGGTGTAGGGAGGAATGAGAAGTTGAGGATGAAGTTGTTCATTCGGAATCTGTCTGGAAAAGCATTAACCTGGTATACTCGCCAAGACCCTCGCAAATGGCATGACTAGCAGGAAATGGCTGAGGACTTCATGACTCATTTCAGATTCAATACTGAAATTACTGTTGACAGATTTTCATTGGCTAATATACAGAAGAAGCCATTTGAGAATTTCCATGAATATGCACGACGTTGGAGAACTGAGGCCGCAAGGGTACAACCACCACTAGATGAGAGTGAGCTCTCGAAGTACTTTATTCGAGCTCAAAAAGGTATCTACTTTGATAAGATGATGTCAATGATGGGTCAGAAGTTTGCAGAATTGGTCAAGATGGGAGACTTTATAAAGGAGGGTGTTAAATCTGGGAAGATTCAATCTATGGTCGCATTGCAAGATGCAAGTAGGGCTATACAATCGGGTTGCATTGGCGGCATCAAAAATAAAAGGGAGGATGTTTCAGCTGTCACTCACCAACAAGGATGACCATCCCATCGATACCCCAAAAATCCCTAAATCGCTGCGCAAACTTCATACGTCCCAGTATATAATACCCAACCACACTATAATCCACCCCGAGCACCAACATACCAAAATCCACCAAGACCATATGTACCTGTCCAAGCACCAATCCACCAAAATAGACCAGCATACGCACCGAGACCACGTCCAAATCTTGAAGCTAGAAATGCTCGCACTTACACACCGATTGCCGAACCCTACGCCCAATTGTTTGAAGGGTTGAGGAAAGCAGGAGTATTGCAACTAGTTCAAGGAAAGCTTCCCGATCCAATCCCTCGTAACTTCGATGGAAACAAGCGATGCGCTTACCAATCGGGAGTCCAGGGACACGACACAGAAGATTGTTATGGCTTAAAGAACCAGATCGAGTCGTTGATCAGGAGAGGACTAATCAAATGTTATCCAGCACCTCCTAATGTAAACAACAACCCCTTGCCAAACCATGAGAATTGGGAAGTCAACATGGTTACTCTGGAGGACGAATATGGGGCTCCCAACTATCCGAACATAGATGAAGCAGATTCCATGACATCTTCGGCACAACCTGTTATCACTGTTCAACTTAGGGAACCTTTGATTGTCCAAAGATATCTCCCAAGAGTTGTAGTGACCACTCTAATTACTAGAAAGCCTGAGTATGACACCAAAGCAGTCCCTTGGGACTATCGAGCAGGTGCCAAGGGCAAGATGATCGACACTGTCGTGGCTCAAGGAATGACTAGGTCGGGGAGGTGTTATGCCCCAGATGATCTAAATCAAAAAGTTCTCGGAAAAGAACAAAATCCGAAGAAGAATGTTACTGATGCTGAAGTCGCAGAGTTTTGGAAGAAGATGCAGTCTAAAGATTATTCGCTTGAAGAACAGCTGAAGAAGGCGCTAGCCCACATATCCATTTGGTCTTTGATTATGAGTTTTGAAGCTCATAGAAATACTTTGATGGATGTGTTAAGTGGAGTGATCATTCCAAAAGAGACCACAAGTGAGACCTTAGCTGCAACGATTGGAAGAATAGTGGAAGCTAACAAGATTTCTTTCCACGATGATGAGTTGCCTGCAGAAGGGGCTGGGCACAACAAGGCGCTTCACATCGCAATCAAGTGTTGTCATAAGGTTGTGACTCGAGTTCTAATTGATGGTGGTTCCGGATGCAACATCTTCCTTTTACCACTTTAAGGGATTTAGGTGTTAATATGGGAGAGATAAAGGAAAGTCATGTGAAAGTTAGAGCTTTTGACGGAGCGCAAGGAAGTCTCATTGGAGAGAGATATCTCATGTTGCAAGTGGGGCCGACTGAATTCCTCATTCTGTTTCAAGTGATGGAAGTATCATTCAACTACAATTTGTTGTTGGGAAGACCATGGGTTCACATGGCACGAGTGGTTCCTTCTACTCGTCACCACTGTGTAAAGTTTGAGTGGGGTCGCACAGAAGTTACCATCCATGGAGAGCTTGGTCACCCCATCCTTTCTGTTAATTCTATCCCAGTCGTTGATGAGTTAGACGGATCCACCTTTCACACTTTGGAAATTATGCAAGATACAAAGGTCGGTGAGGAAGCAGAGGCAGGTAATACAAAGTTGTCAAGTGCAGCGAAAATGGTTGCGTCAGAAATGTTGAAGTAGGGATATCAGCCTAAGAATGGACTTGGACCTAAGTCCAATGGCATAGTTGAGCCGATCCAGCTGAAGCATCAGAGAGGCACCAACGGACTCGGATATGAGCCAACCTCGCGAAGATACCGTCACAGGTCTAGCGATACAATCTTTGTACCATAACAAGCTTTGATTCCAGATCAAGCTGGCGTTGATGACATCGTAGAAGGAATAGGCAATCTGTTCGTGGCCATGGTTGGAGAAGAGAAAGAGATAAATCTCAACAAGGTGACCATTCGTTATGCCGAACCTGGAGAAATCTTGCAGAATTGGACCATCAGCCCGTCTCTGTTTCAACCAGAGTCCTGGTAGTATGGAAAAGTAGTCTTTATTTTAAAATTCGCATGATCAAATTGAGGCTTGAATCATGCCTAATCTTTTGTTGCTTGCCTCTTCGAAAAGCTAGAATGCTTTGAAATAAAAAGTCTTTATTTTCTTTGAAAAATTTCTCATTATTTTAAATATCTATTTTTTTTACTTACCTTTTGCACTTTTCAGCAGTCATATTAATAAAAATCCTCGTTCAACGGTTATGACATGTAACGAATCCATCGAGCAAGGTGAAAACGATGAACAAGATCACAAAGAGTACAATGAAAGCATGATGCCGGAAAATCTACCACACGAGATCGAGAAGGTTAAAGGTCAGAAGAAACCCAATATGGATGAAACAGAGGTTGTCAACTTAGGAGATGAGAAAATCGTGAAGGAGACATGAGTCAGCATACATTTAAAGGCTGAAAGAAAGCAAGAGTTAATAGAATTGTTTAAGCAGTATGTTGACGTATTTGCTTGGTCTTATGATGACCTGCCAGGATTAAGCACTGACATTGTCTCGCACAAATTACCGACTAATCCCACTTGTCTACCCGTTAAGCAAAAGACAAGAAAATTCAAGCCAGATTTGAGTTTAACGATCAAGGAGGAGGTAACTAAGAAAATTGAGGCGAACGTTGTAAGGGTTACAAATTACCCAACATGGTTAGCCAATATTGTGCCTGTGCCAAAAATGGATGGAAAGATCAGAATATGTGTGGACTATCGAGATCTCAACAGAGCCAGTCCTAAGGATGATTTCCCTGTTCCAAATATTCATATACTTATCGATAATTGTGCAAAACATGAGTTGCAATCATTTGTCGATTTCTTTGTAGGATATCACCAAATCCTGATGGATGAAGATGATGCAGAGAAGATAGCTTTTATCACTCCATGTGGAGTGTATTGCTACAGAGTAATGCCATTTGGTCTAAAAAATATTGGTGCAACCTACATGAGGGTCATGACTACCCTTTTTCATGATATGATTCACAAGCAAATTGAAGTGTACGTGGATGATGTCGTTATCAAATCCAAATGAAGTTCAGACCACCTGGATGACTTATGAAAGTTATTTGAGAGGTTGCGTAGGTATAATATTTAGTTGAATCCAGCTAAATATGCATTTGGAGTACCCGCGGGGAAGCTATTGGGATTCATCGTTAGCAGGAAAGGCATAGAGTTGAATCCATCTAAGATAAAGGCAATCCAAGAGCTACCTCCACCCAAGACCAGGAAGGATGTGATGAGTTTCTTGGGAAGACTGAATTACATCAGTCGGTTCATAGCTCAATCCACAGTAATTTGTGAACCCATATTTAAGTTACTAAAGAAGGATGCCGCCACAAAATGGACAGAGGAATGCCAAAGGGCGTTCGATAGAATCAAAGAATACTTGTCCAACCCACCAGTATTGGTCCCACCAGAGCCTGGAAAGCCTTTGTTATTGTATCTATATGTCATGGATAATGCGTTTGGATGTGTATTGGGGTAGCATGATGAGACAAGAAGAAGAGAGCAAGTTATTTACTATTTGAGTAAGAAGTTCACACCATACGAGGCAAAATACACCTTGTTGGAATGAACATGTTGCGCTTTGACTTGGATTGCACAAATATTTAGGCATTACCTATCTGCATACACCACGTACTTGATCTCAAGAATGGATCCACTAAAGTACATCTCTCAGAAGCCCATGCCTACGGGTAAACTGGCGAAGTGGCAAATTTTGTTGAGTGAGTTTTACATTATGTACGTGACACAGAAGGCCATCAAAGGACAAGCCTTGGCTGATCACCTCGCGGAAAATACGGTGGACCAGGATTACAAGCCACTCACAACCTACTTCCCTGATGAAGAGGTGTTGTTTGTAAGAGAAGATATATCAGAATCGTATGATGGATGGAGAATGTTCTTTGATGGGCCATCAAACTTTATAGGAGTTGGACTAGGAGTAGTCTTAATTTCGGAAACAATTCAGTATTATCCAATCGCAGCCAAGATTAGGTTCTACTGTACTAATAACATGGCGGAATATGAAGCTTGTATTCTCGGACTCAAAATGGCCATAGACATGAATATCAAAGAACTCTTAGTGATAGGAGACTCCGACTTGTTGGTTCATCAAGTGCAAGGAGAATGGACCACTAAGAATGTCAAGATCCTTCCTTATTTGCATTACATAAAAGAGTTGAGTAGGAGATTCACAAGGATTGAGTTCAACCATGTCCCTCGAGCTCAAAATGAGTTTGTCGATGCTTTGGCAACATTGTCCTCGATGATTCAACATCCAGACAAGAAATACATTGACCCTATTGATATAGAGATACATGATCAACATGTATATTGTTTTTATGTAGATGACGAACTGGATGGAAAACCCTGGTACTATGACATCAGAAGATTGATAGAAGCACAAGAATATCCTGAAAATGCTACAAGCAAGCAGAAACAGACTTTGAGGAGGATGGCCAATCATTTCTTCCTTAACGGAGAAATCGTATATAGGAGAACTTCAGATTTAGGATTGCTGAGGTGTGTCGATGCCGTAGAAGCGACAAGGCTTTTGGAAGAAATACATGCAGGAACATGTTTACATCACATGAATGGGTTCACTTTGGCAAAGAAGATTTTAAGAGCTGGATATTTTTGGATGACCATGGAGAGAGATAGCATCCGGTATGCGCAAAAGTGTCATCAGTGTCAAGTGCATGGAGATTTTATACGGGTTCCAATGTGATGGGTTCCCCTTGGCCATTTGCCGCTTGTGGCATGGATGCTATCGGACCCATAGAGCCTCCCGCATCAAATGGACATCGTTTCATTCTGGTAGCTATCAATTATTTCATAAAATGGGTCGAAGCTTCGACATACAAGGCAGTATGCGGCGAACCTTAACAACGATCTTATGAAGGAAACTTGTGAAAGGTTCCAGATTGCTCATCGAAATTCCACAGTTTACTGGCCACAGATTAATGGAGCAGTTGAGGCTGCAAATAAGAATATCAAAAAGATTTTAAGGAAGGTAGTAGACAGTCATAGACAATGGCATGAGAAGCTACCATATGCTTTGCTCGGTTATTGCACCACAATCAGAACGTCAACTGGGGCAACTCCTTATATGTTAGTTTATGGGTCGGAAGCAGTAATTCCTGCCGAGGTGGAAATACTATCTTTAAGGATTATCCAAGAGGTTGGTCTGGACGATACATAATGGATACGTAGTAGGCATAAGCAATTGATTCTCATCGATGAAAAGAGGATGGACGTCGTTTGTCATGGACAACTCTATCAGAACCGAATGACCAAAGCATTCAACAAGAAAGTCAAACCTCGACAGTTCACACCGGGGCAGTTAGTATTGAAGAAGATCTTTCCTCACCAAGAAGAGGCCAAAGGGAAATTTGCACCAAATTGGTAAGGACCTTACATGGTTCATAGAGTACTCTTTAGAGGAGCGGTAATCTTAGCAGAAATGGACGGCAGGGTGAGCTCAAAGCCAATCAATTCAGACGCCATCAAGAAATACTACATCTGAAGACCTCAAGATTAGCGCTTTTTTTGTGTACTTTTGCATCTTTCAATGTAACAGAACTACGTTTAGACCTGACTTCCCACGCCGGGGTACGTAGGCAACCCACATCGGATTCGGTCTCCCTTAGAAAACCAAAAATCATTATTTCCATGTATTTAGAACTACGCTCGACCTGAATTCCCTCGGTGGGATACGTAGGCAATCCTTGTTGAATTTGGTCCCTTGCATTTTTTACTTCCCTATTGTATTTGAACTACATCCTGACCTGATTCCACTTGGATACGTAGGCAGCCTAAGTCAGGCCCGGTCATTGCATTTCATATTTTTTTTACTTCCCTATTGTAACTGAACTACGTCCTAACCTGATTCCGCTTGGATACGTAGGCAGCTTGAGTCAAGCTCGGTCATTGCATCACATACTTCTATTTCTCCCACTTGTATTCGAACTACGTTATGATCTGATTCTTATTTTGGGGATACGTAGGCAACCTGAGTCAGGCTCTATCAATTCTATGCGTACCCTTAGAAAACATTCCTCATAGTTAGCGTAACCTCAGATTATTGAAGAATATCGATCGTCGCAGTGTTTTCAAATAAGCTAGGAAAGCTTCATCAGAAGTGTAAAAGCTACAAGAGGACTATGTTAGATATAGTCAACAAAATGGAAAGTTCGATGAACTTTGGAATATGTCATAATCTAAAAACGCTGGAGGATTACTATATATATATATATATATCTAATGTATACGTAGTATACTTATTTTCTAGAAAAAACAAGCTAATTCTTTTCAAAAATATTGTTTCCACTCATCCACCTACCAAGTGTCTAGGTTAAGAAACTATGTGTGGTACTGACGAGGTGTCGAAGGATTCTACTGACGAGGCTTCAGTCCGCAAGTCGATTCAAATCAACACCCCCTCCCAAACTAAAATTTTCTTTGAGTGTACGAACACATGAATCAAGAAAATAGCATCAAGTCTCGGGGCATGACCGGAAACGCCATTCGATTTCTCATGATCATGAGCCAAAATACTCTTTCTCTACTTCATTTTCTGGAAATACTTCAACTTGTATCTTATGACTAAAATATATTTTGTTTAAATCTTTGCAGGTACGCTCAAGATCTAGATCAAATGCCAAAGAAAGAGGATCCTCGTAGGAAAATAGAATAGTTAGCTTTTTTTCAAAATAACTCCACCAACTGGAGCTTGTAATCTAACCTCATCAACAACTCCGTCAATCGGGGACCACCGTCTAACAGTGCCAAACTCCACAAGTCTGGGGTTGTACATAGAAAATGTCGTCAAACTCCGCCAACCAGAGGCTGTACATAACAAATGTCACTCAAACTCTGCCAACCGGAGAATGTACATAGCAAGCATCATCAAAACTCCACCAACCGAAGGCTATACACAACTAACATCGATCGAATTCCGCCAATTGGAGCCTGTATATAAGCAAAAGAAGCAACACTCCGTCAACAGGAGACTAATATCGTAGCAACGTCACCGAAGCTCCACTGACCGGGGGCATGCAAGCATAGCAACACTGTCATAAGCTAACAATAATATGTTACATTAGAAGCTTTACACAGTCGGATCCAGGCTTTTACATTACAATAGCCCCGCCAGCCGGAGGCTTTACATTACAAGCTTTACACAGCCGGATACAGGCTTTTACATTACAACAAGCCCCGCCAGTCGAGGGCCTCTACATTGCAAGTTACTTTACCTACATCACATTCACAATACAAAAAGAGACATCAACAATCGTTTGAACATCTACACTCTACTCTTTTCATTACTATTTCAATTTATAATTTTTTGAATTGCAACAGGTACTTTTCACCCTTTTACATGTTTTGCAGGGCAAAGCATTACAACGAGGAACTCCCTCTAAGCAGCAAACTAGGGCAAGTTAGTGCAATGACAAGCATCACTAGCTACGTCAAGGATTCACTTTCAAAACTCAACTCAACTCGGTTTTCAGAAGTTCACATTTAAATTTCACTTATAGCTCTTTCATGTCTCACTTTATTGCAACTCGACACTGGAGCATCCTTTTGAAAATTCATCTATTTACCTTGAGTCTTCAGTTGAAATTGCTACAGAGAATTTCTCATTCAAGTTTCATTATAACTATATCTCATCCCTTTAATCGTGCTAATCTTTTCATACCTCGCCACCGAAAGATTTCAGTATTACCATAATTTGATACTGGGGAAAAAATTTTAAAAAAAATTGCTATGTTCCCGAACTACATGTGGCCTGATTTCTCATGAAACCTGAGATATGTAGGAAGCTCGGAAGCCAGAGTTCGGCCATTACTCCATAAACATTCTTGCCAAGTTATTGCTCAAAGTGTATTTTGGTGGGTCGCCTAAAATTGGATTATGTCAATATTTCTTTGTCCACGTCTTCTTTACTCTCTTCCATGGACAAAGAAAGGGGCAAGTTGTTGACACCCAATTTTGGCTCTCCACATTTAAAAATAATAATAATAATAATAATACGAAGAGATTTTATATATATATAAATATATTTATATATATATATATTACTACTTACTTTCTCATTTTTTAAATAAATGTCGTTCTTAAGAATTGAATCTATTTTTGTTCAACTATAATTTCTTTTGTCGAAATAGATATTTTTCGCCCATTGTTTAAAATTAGAAATCTTAATTAATTAATGAGTTACTAATTTATATTAATCTAATTTTAGTAGTGACTAATTTTATCAAATTAGCTAATCTTGCAAAATAATTATTTTTTATTTAATAAATTATGACTATTTAATAAAGGAGAGGTTATAATTTAAATGAATTTAATTTGAGTAATTTTGGCAATCCAAGTCCTCTCAAACCGGCCAATCCGTGTGTGCCATGTAGGCGAGCACATGGATTGTGCTTCTTTAGCTTAAATCTTGACCCTACGATTAAATCTAATGGTCCTAGTTAATTAAGCTTTTATCATTATTTAATATATATATATATATAATTATTATTTTTTTAAAAAAACTTCATAATTTTTATTAACCGTCCGATCAAACGATCGGACGACCCAAATTAATCAAGACCTTTCTTCCTCCCTAAAGACCCCAACGTTTCTCCCCTTCCCCATAAAGAAAAAGAAGCGTATGTTTCTTGTTTTTCCCAAAATAGTACAAGACCATTTCAGACTTTTCTTTCTCCAAGATGTTGCTTCTTCCCCAGACGCCTCACTCTTTCTCCTCCTTCCCCAGGCCTCTTTCGACCTCTCCCATCAAGGTCGGCCATGAACCACCGGAAAAAAAAATATCCGGCGGTCTCCAACATCATCCACTCCCTCATCGCCTCACAACTTCTCCTCCTTCCCCATGACCGTCACTCATTCGTCCCATCAAAGAACGGCCATTGACCGCCGGAAAACAACAATTTCCGGCCCTCATCGCCTCACAACTTCTCCTCCTTCCCCATGACCGTCACTCATTCGTCCCATCAAAGAACGGCCATTGACCGCCGGAAAACAACAATTTCCGGCCCTCATCGCCTCACAACTTCTCCTCCTTCCCCATGACCGTCACTCATTCGTCCCATCAAAGAACGGCCATTGACCGCCGGAAAACAACAATTTCCGGCCCTCATCGCCTCACAACTTCTCCTCCTTCCCCATGACCGTCACTCATTCGTCCCATCAAAGAACGGCCATTGACCGCCGGAAAACAACAATTTCCGGCCCTCATCGCCTCACAACTTCTCCTCCTTCCCCATGACCGTCACTCATTCGTCCCATCAAAGAACGGCCATTGACCGCCGGAAAACAACAATTTCCGG